>JBBPQN010000028.1:0-40958 GCA_038092575.1 Boletus subluridellus | reverse complement strand
CTACCAAATGACCATATTTGGTTATGTTTGAAATAGTAACTATGAGAGATATGTTGTTTGCTTCACCACACTTCCTCCCTTGACTGTGGACATATTTGGCATATCTAGAAGACATATATACACCAATACACGTCAGAATGCAAAAATCAAATAGTGTACACTTGCCGAAATCCAAGAATTTTTTACACAACCCATATCATAAGCACATTCATACCACATGCATGCAATAAAATGAGAATTTGTTCAACAGAGCTGCTAAGTGTGACATCTGGTGGAGATGTCCCAAGTATTACCAGAAGGGTGCTTAGCATATACCACAATGGTGCAGAGTTGGTGTGCCTGCACTAATCTCCAGGGAACCATATGTGCCATGTTTGTCACAACATACAGCAGATGGTTGGCATCGTATATAGTGTACATATCAGCTGGATATACAATGTATATAGACTGTATATGTCCGAATGTCAAACTCAGATTATGCTTTTGGGCATCATGTATTGTGCACATATCAGCTGAATATACAATGTATGGACTGTAAATCACCCAGTGATTTCATACCCATGTGCATGATTTGATAACGAGTGCTACTGCACGAGGTATTCAAAGCCTCATCATATAACTTGTGCAATTCAGAAACATGATTCTGAACAACAATACTACTAATTACTTAGTAACTTTGCTAATACCTTTGCTAATACTGTCTACTACACACCTAAAGTAAGCTAATGTCCCATGGACGTTAAAATTGATTTATGTCTAGCTGATGTCAGCTTGTGATGTGTCTAATGTTTTCTGTCCTTTGTTCATGTAAGCATCTATCAGACATGGACAAGTACGCTCCTTCTGGAATGTAACTTACCTACTATAATACATATGATCTGTTGGTCTGTTATATCATTGATAAGGTATCAAGAACAGAACCAATTTTTTACACTTCCAGCTGGCTGTCCTGGCCACCTTGATTTCAGCATTTAGCCAACATCATGTGTTTGCCACAATCAAACATAATCGATGATGTCAGTTGAGCAGTTTTAGGACTGTAGACAAAGCATTTCCTCCCACAGCTGTAGAACATCAATATAATATACTGCCGTTGTCCAGGTAGTTGCTCAAACTATGGAGGGTTAGCCATGTACTACACAGCCTTATCCATACTCTAGTGTGGTTCTGTTTGCAGTGTTCATATTGCAGCATATCAAGTAATTACTGCTTGATGGCATGTGTGTGCTGATGATGCTGGTTTGGACAAGGTGGAAAGCAAACCCTAAATGTTCAAGGAATATTTATATGGTCAGCCAATGTATGGTGCTTGCAATATCAATGATAGCTCATTGTGGTCGACCTCACACTACACTAAATGCTTTGTATGTGTGCACTTGACAATAATGATATGAAAATGGTTTATTAACGATTGTCAGGGTATATGTTACGGTTTTACCTGCAACACTGGGACTCCAACCAAGGATGCTACTCTTCAAGAGGCCTTGAAGACAATGAACGAGTCGAGGTTGATGTCAGCAATGATGATGATGAGAGAGATAGTGTGGAAGCGAGTATATGAGGACCATCTGGTCCAAGGAACTGAAGAGTCTACCGAAGATCTCTTGTTGAGTAGAGAACCAAGGGTATGAATGAGTATATTCAGGTTAGAGAGCAGTTCAAGCTCAGCTCGAACTTATATACAAGTACAATAGTTTAGGGCTGGTCTAACCTGATATGGTAAGAGGAATCTAGGGCAGGCATAACCATGTCTGAGACACATCGCATCACAAGTCACATGATACTTGGGAGAAACCGGAGTGGATATAGTAGGATCAATAGATCGGGTGATCTAGGATCAATGAGGCTGTCTGGTTAAGAGCAGGCATTGGAGTCTACAATCCAGAGGCTGTATCTCGGGTGATGACAGATCACCGAGGCAGGTATTGGGGCATGTAGGATTAACAAGGCAGTGCTTGGGAGATCTTGGATCTGTGTGGCGATGAGCCACAGCCCAACTGTAGGGAGTTGGATCAGGGGATGATCCAGGGAAACTCCTGAGAAGATTCAGGTCTTGTGTTTACATGGAAACATAAACATCTGGGGGAATGTCCAGTCGCTAGGTGATATCCACAGAGTCCTTGTGATGAATGGGAACTCATCGTCCATGGGTGAATGTCCAGTCTTGAGTCAAGAGCCCATCCTAGGCATAAGGTCAGGTATTGTCCATTACAAGGGGAAATGGTAGCCACAAGTCTTGATCGTCAAATACAATCTGGAAATACAATGGCATAGCCATGAGAAGTTGAGGGGAAAGTCATGGTGCTGCCAGCTGTTACAATTTTGTGACATTCGTCACTGGAGACCTCCCTACGACCACGTGCCCTGGCGGCACCACGCTTTTCCCCTACCCTCATGGCTCCAACCATTGTATTACCAGATCGTATTCGACGATCACGACTCACCGCCACTGCTTTAACGGACAATCCCTGGCCATACGCCTAGGATGGGCTTCGTCTCTAGACTGGACATTCTCCCTTAGGACGATGAGTTCCCTTTCATCACAAGGACTCCTAGGGATCTCACCTATCGACTGGACACTCCCCCGGACGTAGCGTTTCCGTGCTACACAAGGACCGGATCTTCCCTGGAGCTTCCCTGGATCTTCCCTGATCCGACTCCTCACGGTTGGGCTGTGGCTATCGCCCCATTGATCCTAGATCTCCCGGTCAGCATTGCCCCGATGACTCGGCACCATCAAAGCACTGCCCCGATGATCCTTGATCACCCGATCATTGATCCTATTATACCCGTTCCGGTTTCTCCCTTCTCTCGTGACTCGCGACGCGACGCGTCTTGGACACGGTTTGACCTACCCTTATCTCCTATTACCTTATCTGGTTAGACCGGCCCTAAATTACTGTATCAGTATATAAGTTCGAGCGGAGCTTGTACTTATCTCTAACCAGAATCTACTCATTCATACCCTGGGTTCTCTCCTCAACAAGAGCTCTTGGTAGACGGATCTAGTTCCTTTGACCGGTTGTCATCGTATAAACTCGCTTCCTCGCATAACTCTCTCAAGGGTCATCGTCGTCGACATCGACCTCGACTCTTTGGCGTCTTCAAGGTCTCTTGAAGAGTAGCGTCTCAGGTTGGAGTTACTTGTTACGGGTAAAACCGTAACACCAGCAGCACATGGTTGTGGGAGGTCACAGGTGACACTTGGTCACAAAACCATAACAGTACACAGTAACAATCATGCAGTGAGTGCACAATAGGTGTGATGTAATCAGGAAGAGAGGGGATGCAGTTGGATGAGGGAATGGATAAAGGAACATATATTAACAATTGGAAGCAATTGCAGTGAGGGATGGGGATAACAATGCTCAAAAATCCATTAATACCAGGTGAGATCATGATGAATAGCCTTCTGCCAATTGGAAAGGGCTTGGTTGGTGGCATAAGGAATAGTGCTGTTCCGTTTTGTGGCCAGATAGTTCTTGAGATCAGCCTGGAGACATGCAGTGAAGAATCTGTAAATCCTGGGATAATTATCACACAGGAACACCTGTCATGACTCAAAGACTCACACATCCAGTTGCCTCTTGCAGCCCTCCAATGTTGGTTCACTCTCCTCAAACTGGGCGCACACATTGGCAAGCAGGAGGTCAACATACTTCCAGAAGTCCATTGAAACCCATTCCCTCAGCTCCTGGAAATGATTGCTGTCCGGATTCCCATCACCTTCAGGGTTCTCTGGAGGTGTAGATGCATGGTTTGGTGGTCTTGAGGAGGATGGCCCTGGCAGCACCTTTCTCGCCATTGACTCATTGACAAGTTGATGGAATGTCACCAGACTCGCTCACTAGATGAAGTGAGTAACTGTATGATAACAAGCAAGTTCATATGATTACCAGGAATGTGAACCAAGCCCATTGACCTGTGGTCATTTCATAGTATCCACTCTGAGCAAGGGCTTTGGCGAGAAGAGAAATATGCTGCTTGGATTTGATGCTGTTTGTGAGCTAGGTGGAATTTTATTAATGCTGTGAGCTAGTTATTGTTCATCTCCACTATTCTTGCTACATACCTTAACCTTGATCATGGCATGTTGATTGGTGAGGATGTCTTTCATGAGACCATTGATGTGTTCAGACATCTCCAGATCCTCAAGGGCTTTCCCAGGGACCTTGAACACCAGAAGATTCTTCTTCATGAAAGCCTGGTTTGGAAAAGGAGACAGGTTAACATATGTGGTATTGGGTAATTTCTCAGGCTGCACATACCCAAATATTCTCGGAAAGCTCCATTAGATAGCCCATCAGGTTGGGTGACAGTAAGCAAGAGTGTAATTGATCTTTTAGTATTTCCTTTAAGTTCCAATGAGTGTCGGGGGTTGGAAAAAGGGTAAGTACCTACCTTGAACTGCTCAGAGTGAATGAAAATGTATGTCTCATCCTTCTGCCTTGTACATTCAATGGCCAGAAGCTTTCCATGGACAGTGATCATCATTTCTTGTAGCTCAAGCTAGAAATCTATTTAAGATCAGTTCAGAATGGCAAGTACATTACCAACCTCTGCGAACTGCTCGAGAGCGTTGTTCTTGAGCTGATTCTCCTGGCAGGTATCCAGTGCATGTTGTTTCTTTTACTTCAGCTTGTGTTCTTCTTCAAGGAACTCAAGTGACACAGGCCAGGGTTGTCATTCACCTTGGCCTGGAAGGGGGTCTGACTTCCCCAATCAAAAGGAGAACAGGAGCAAGAGTGGGAGCAAGAGTGGGAGTGAGACAAATTTCTGCCTTGACAGCCAGATGGCCCTCCATTGGTGTTGGATGACACTGCAGGAATACCCTGCTTGAGTTGAAAGTGTGTGAGGAGACTCATGCAGGGCAAAGGAGGATGGGTATTTGGTATTCATGAGCATATGCTTATAATGTTAGAAGAGCCGAGGTAATCAAAATGTTGATGCAGTTTTGTGCAACACATTATTAAGTAATATGACTATGAAAATTCAAACTAAACTCAGGCTGTCATATGTATCTGTGGAATAACAGACACCATTGGAGTAGCTGAGATGGCTGCTGAGAGACAGCAAGATGCTGGGATTCGAAGGTATGGATGAAGCATGATAAAAATGCATGGGAGAAGAAGCATCATGGCTGTAGTTCATTTGAGGCATAACCCCATATGAAGTGGAGGGGCCCGCTTCAATGGAATCATATTGCGTAGGTGGGAGCATGGATCTTGACCCTTGGAGATCCTGAATGGCATGATTGAACGTGTTTGGCTCGGAATTGGCAACAGGCAGGAGGGAAATGTGTTGGTTATTGCCAAGATAGTAAGATGATCCCAGACCATGGGTGGCCTGAGCATGGTAGTTAAATGAGTTGGGAGGCCTGAAATTGGTAGTGGATTGGGGGGGGATATGTGGGTTGCTGGGATACTGAGGTGATTGTGAGTCTTGGTGAGTCTGAGCATGATCCGGGTGCCCAGGGTCAGCTGTTGCTGCAGTAGATTGCACAATGGATGACTTTGCTTTCACCTTTCTATTCTCCTTGTCCTTTCTGTGTTTTTTTTTTGGTTGATTGAAAGGGGGAGGATCAGCTTCTTCACTGGAATTAGGTGCAACATTCCCTTCATCTGTCCCCTTGGACCAAAGGAGATTAGCCACACACAAACATAATGACATATGATCAGAGATGAGCAGTGCATTGCTCTGATTGTGGATTGATGCTGCAGTGGCAGAGATAATCCACTGATAATTGTGGAGAGAATTTGTATTAAGGATATAGGCATTTGTTGGTGCATGATCAACTAGGAACTTGGTTCGTGATATGAGTAATTGTTCTTGCTGTTTGAACACGGCCCTTGTTGAACTACAGCCAGATGTTATGCAATCGTGTTGAACGTTGACCGTGCAGATAATGTCCTAGTATGAATTGTTACAACATGCTCTTTCACAAACACTTTTCACACTTTCACCACAGACACTTCATACTTTCATTCATACACTTATTTACTGAACATTTTCCATTACCTTTAACTTAGTGCAGTACTTGCACCTACCATAGAATCTTTACCTTCGAAGTCACGTGATCCTGTGTATGTGATCCTGGGAAACATCATGTGACCAGAGGATGTGCACATATGACTTCTTAATTTCCACCTTCATCATTCTTCTATTTTAATTTCTGTTTCTCTTCCCTTCTATCCTATTTTAAAGTTGAACACTGCAGTTCTTGAACTTTATTCTCAAACCTTATCTTCCCCTTCTCTTCTTATTTTAATTACCATCACCCCTATAGCAGATCTCATCAAGATCTCATCTTAATTATAATCTCTTCATTTATCTATAGATGCATATTCCATCTTCTACCCCTATCCCATGATGCACTTCTCGTCTTTCATATATCTATATAAAGTTATATTTCCTTCTCTCACAAACCCTTCTCCTATCTAACTATACTTAGTAACTATACTCTCATGAAGTCTCCTTAGACTTCTCATCATCATTCCTTTACTCTCATGTTCCCTTCTTTCATCTCTCCTTATTTAGAAATAGTTCCCATGGACCCTTATGGTATGTGCACTCCCCTGTAACTTATAAGTAGTTGCAGTTGACTGAGGTACCCTCAGTCTAATCCATTTGTCTCTTGCGGCCTATGTCCCTGCGAGGTAATTAAGGAAGGCTGGTATGCTTTCATCTCTCCCCAGTTCCTTATGATTATAGAAGAAGATAGGTAAGTTCAAGACATCGACTTTGATCTGGTCATCAAGTCTTTATGCCTCTGACATTGATCCCTTCCTCCTGATGGACTTGTGACCTATGTCCTTGCAAGTATCCTGAAGATATCTGATACTCCACTTGCCTATTGACTTCTCTTGCTTTATCTATATCTCATCCAGCTTCATCTCTTACTTCTTGCTTCACTCTATTTGCTGTGGCTGTTCGTCTTCTTGGTTTGGTGTAGCCTGTTGAGTCCTGCCGGTGTTCGCTCGAGATCATCTCGCAACATGAATAGGTTAGTTATGATATATCACACAAATGCAACAGGGCATACAGAAGGGGGAATAACAATCTTGTATTCTGGTACAGGCTGCTGGATACATGGCACACGTAGTTGGGGATATAGCGTCAGAAGGAACTCCACGGGGCTAATGACAACATGAGAAGCAACATGCTGCTTGAATGGAACAAGAATTTCCATGATTCTTTCAATCCAATACCCACCATCTTGCTTAACGATGATGTATGATCCCACCCTAGGTTTATCTCTGTGCTTGGCTGTGACAGATACCACCCTTTGGAACCATTTTTCCTGCTGAGTAACAGGTTCCATTGCACCTTGGAGGTATTGCACAGCCTGAGTCTCACCCCAGTTAAGCAAGGGCTCAATCTCTGGACATTGGTCTCCATTTGTACATGTGGGTAAGTTCACCGCACCTGTTTAGGGGTATCAGATTGGGTGCCTACAATAAAATTTGATGAAAAACATACCGACTTGAAATGATTCACTCTCTGGAAAGCCAAGGAAACCATGATGGTGTGGGTGCTCATTGATGTATCAGAGGACAGTTGGTCCTGCCTTGACCCATTTGTGAGCTGTAGGGTCATGCCAGTGTCCCCCAGAAACAATGTGCTTCATGTTTTCCTGCTCCACAAACAGCTGGCATGCATCACGGCTTGGTGCCAGCTGGTTGCTGTGGATTGATGCAAGGCGGAAAACATGGTTGAATGACTCATAACACTTGGTTGAGTAAAGGACGGCAGGGCCGAATCACCTGATGAACATAGGGAGATGGAGTAGGAAATGAAACTTCACCTTTGTTATCAAGATGCTCAGCACACATTGTGCACTGATGCTGAGAAAGTCTTAAATTATGCATGATAGATCTGCCTGGTAATCAATGTCAGTTGTGTATCAGTCAGCGAAAAAATAGGAGCACAAACAAGATATGTCTCTGAATCTTTGAATGATGTATGCCACAACAGTACTACAAGTCAGCCGATTACCACCCAACCATCAAGAACCATCTGTGGGACAAGGTTATAGATCAAGTATTGCATGACTTGCATGAGGCTCTTGAAATGCTTCCCAACAAGGCCCCCCTTATACCTTACAATATAATTGGTGGTGAGCATTAGAGAGTTGAGGCCATCCTTGTCAATGGATTCCAGTTGAGTTTGCAATTTCCTGAGTAGCTGGGCTTTGTCGAGAATGAATACCATTTGTCCCCAGAAGTACTTGATAATGCCAAGAAGAATGGTGTGGAGGATTTCTGTTGGAGTGTCCTTGTGGATGTCAAGCCCTCACATCCCAAGGAGTGGATTCATGCAGTCATCGACTGATCAACCTCTGAGAAGCGTCTCGAGTTCATGGTCTAAATGTGTCTTAATGTGAGCCTCCAACATGGTAGACTTTCCTGCTGTTTTCTTTTGCAGAGCCTTCCCAAGCTCAAGAAGCCAGTTGAGAATCATGGCAGAGATTGTATCGTGAATGCTGGATTGGCTAACAGCCTTGTTGACTTTGTTTGTTCCATCAGAGAGCTTGGATACTGTAGCTCAGTCTGGTGTTTGATCTGAGCACAGGTATCTCCAGGCATATGCAACTCACCAGACTAAGTGAAGGGTGTCAGTCTGGTTCAAAGTGGAACAAGACCTACATACCTGAAAATATATCACTATATCCCTTGTCCGTCTTCTTCTCCACAGTTGTACCACTGACCTTGCAGGTGCAACAAAAATAATTGCATTTAAGTCCACTGTGGCTGCACTCCTCTGCCTGCATTGGATTGTCATCTGCAATGATGAGATTATATGGAACAAGCATTACCTCCTCCTGATGCTTGATATTGGATGCTATGATGCCATCATCAGTCACTTTTCTTGTGAACGAGTGTCATAAGTGACTGAACACACAAATAAAAATGAACTCACTGAATGGTGTCTTTGATCGCTTTCATGAGTTCCATTGGAGATGTGTGTGGTGAAGCCGATACAAACTGAATGGTAAACTGCCGTTCTAGCATCTCCCACAGTAACAAAGCATTTGACATGTAGACCACATGATGTTTATTCCACTGTTTTGAAATATTGCCAGAGATGTTGTCCATAAATACAATGAGGGGCACAGTGTATACCATCCATCCACCAGACTTTTCCCATGATGGGTTTGGCATCAGATTGGAAAATGTGGCAGAAGAAGCTATGTATGGGTAGCTCAGAAACTTGGACACTCTTGCATGTTTTGAATGAAGTAACTGACCTGTGAATTTGATACCAGACAGTCCATCCTGATGCTGGAGGTCCACAAATGTGTTGAAGAACATTGAAACCAGAACAATGACCATTTCTGGGTCAACCTCGAATCCCTCCTGCAGCAATGAAATGAGACATATGTATGAACTAGAGGATCGAATGTAGAGACAAACCATTGTCTTCAAAACTGTGTGTCCAAGCACAAGGAGCACTGGCTCCACAGCTTCTTGTGTCAACATTTGTGCTTGGAAGAACTTTTTGGGTATGAAATATTGACCTGTCACTTGTTGGAGAAGTTCATTGATGAAATAGATGGAGCGGTCAACATGGACACATGGAGGTGCGAGATCATCAGGAAGATCTTTGAGCATCTTACTTCCATGATGAACCTGTGACATACGACCTTGTCCATCCTTGGGATATGTATTCTTGCATTGCAAATCAGGTAAGGAGGTTTGCAAAATCCTGTACGATAGACGTGGGCACATCAAAATGGCTGCTTGAATAGATTCTTTTTACTTACCATGGTGATCACCTTGGAGATATTATTTAGATAGAACATGTTTCCTGACAGTGTTGTCGCTTTCTCGGTGGGGCTTCCGAGGAGCTCCATGAATTGTTCCTGTGTTTTCTTCACGGCATACATAGAAGGCATCTCAGGTGCCCCAAGCTCCTTTGCCCACTGAAGGACAGCTGCTTTTTGTGCATATGAGAACCTTAAGCAAGGCAAACTGAACAGAAGGTGGGTCAAGAATTCCTATATGTGTCTCAGTAGAAAAGAATAATGAAAATATTACCATACACACAGGCATCGTCTTCCAAGGATAGAGCAGTTCCTTGGGGGAAACATCCACACTTCTCTTTGACCTGGTGCAATGAGAAGTCCTGCTGGAAATGGCTGCTCACCACTTAATGAAAGTATAGTAGAAATTGGTAAAATGCATACCATTGAGGTCTATACCATAGTCTGCAAAAACTGTCTCGATGTTTGGAGCAGAATCTCCTTTATCATCTTCTTCAATGCCAAGTTCATCTTCAAGAGGTGGCGAGATACTGGAGAAGGGTAGTTCACCTCTCTCAATTCTCTGCTGCATCTCCTCAAAATAGTCATCCAAAAATATGGTACATTCTGCCTGGAACTCCTCCCAGAATTGGCTTAGCAGTGCTGCAGCATCTATTGACTTTCCATTGGCAATGTTGGACATTGGTGCTGATGGAGCGCTTGATGGGGTCACATAAGGCTGCATCTGTGACTCATTTTGCATCTCAAACAATGCAGGCGGAAATTTTTGCAGGGGCTGGATTCTGACTGGTGAAGGTCCTGTTTCTTATTTCCTATTTGCTTCAAGTTTCTGAAGACTTTGCAGATGCTTTTTCAAGCTCACATGATCTGCAGCATAACAGCAGTGTATGGGTTTCTGACCACTAAGAGCAGGTGGACAGACTCTACACACAACATAATGCAGGTCATTCCTAGCCTCCACAAACACTGCAAAATCAATCAGACTCAACAGAGGCCAAATCAAATTTTCCATACCATTGGCATCAAGAGTGGAAGGCTTTGAGGACCTGGCCATCTGACACCACCTCTTGCTATCAGTATCATGATCAGTGTTGCTGTTTAGATTCAGATTGAAGATCACATGACCTGTGGGTTTATATTTCTCTGAATCTCCCAACCCCAATTTCCAGCAAACCACCATGCTGCCACTTTCAGGTACCACTGCACTCACTGCAAGAATGGTGACTATCATCAATGTCAAGACAATTCCCCAACCCCACAGGTTTACCCTCAATAAGCTTGAATTTGCTGTTCACTTCCATGGCAATATGTGTGTTCAAGCCCATGATCTCCCTGCGCACATTGTAAGTTGACCTGCAACTGGCTTTAAATTTTTGTGTGACTGACACCCCATGTTAGCCAGTGCAAATTTTTGTTCAGGTTGAAGACAAGTGGGCAGGGTTATTGCCTGTTGTGTATGCTATCTCCACAGATGACCAAACTTTTAATAAACCCTTGACTGCTGTGAGTTCCCCCTAACTGTGAATTTCCTACATGTGTTCACACTTGACAGGCCATGTTTCCCTTTCTCCCACTCCCACAGTGTCTCAAGCTGACAGATGTACGTGGATGGCAGTGGCTGGCAAAGGTTATCAAATGGAACCTGTTGGCAGATCCCCATCTTCCCAGCACTCATCCTGAATGCTACCTCTTCAAGTGTGAGTTGTTTTGGATGGTGTTTGTTGCTGCATTTTCCACATTCCCATATGGTGACTGGCCACTTTGGAATACACAGATCCCAATGGAAGGGAACTTTGTCTCACACTGGGTATTGTAGGATCCTGATGACTTGGAAGATCAGGATTATCTGTCTAATAAGCATACTGCCATCTGGGAATCGCTCTGGAAGCAGTTCTTAACCTCTGTCAAGGAGATGTTGTTGATCCCTGCTACTTGTTGAATTTATCCTTCTCTTCTCTTCTCTGCTTGTACCTAGGCTTGCTGCTGGCTGTCATGACACATCTGAATATTGTTGGTGTAACTTGAATATTAGTACTGGAAAACAACTGAGATTGGATTATGGATTTTATCACCCTCAGTGTGCACAACTGGTTCAACAACCCTTCATCATTCCTATTACCATAATAGTGCCAGGTAATGTCCACTCGCACATTTGCAACAGAGGCAACATCCAGCATCCACGCTTGTCCAAATCTGTGCGCCGCCATCACCCTCAACTGCTCCCCACCCCTCACACACATGCCCTTTGAAAAGGCCTTTTGTGCCTTGTGCAACTCCTTTCCAACTGAGTTTTACTTCAAGCAAAGATCACCCCTCAAGATGTGCTTCAACACTGAGGAGAGAAAGCATGGGCACAGGCCATTCAGTGCACCACTTGGCTTGAATGCCTCCAAGGAATTGAATGAGGCCACCGAGCTCATGCAAATTGCCATGAAGGATGAGATTGATGAGTCGTCATGCATTCACAAGGCAGTCAAGACCAATGACTTTCTCAGGAACCTCAACAGGACAGGTCAGCAGAATCTCTATCTCTTGCTCAAGATGCAAGAGAATAGCAAAGACTTGAAGACAGGCATGATATGACGAGACCATTAGTGAAGTGTAGATGAGCCTGTGCTTGAGATCAAGAATACCACCAAGCTTGTTGCATGCCTGGAGGATCATGTCAATATTGTCCTTGGTGTGTGCCACACTGATGCAGAATCACACTCAAGAAGTAACGAATGTTGTCAAACATGACAGCTATCTTGTCTGTGTGGAGCCATTTGACCACAAGTCTGATCACCTCAATGCTGTTCCCACATACTCATGTTGTGTTAATAGCTCCATAGCATACAACATCCCCTTGCCATTATCCCAGGTCACCTACTAACTATTTCAGGACCTATCTGCAATGAGTCACCTGCTTACATCCCTGGTATGCAACGACAAGAACAATCAATTTCTGCCGGATACAGTTGAGATTCCTAATAGACTATACATTGAAGACTCAACACAGTGTGTGGATGACATATGGATGCCTGGACAGTGAGCTGGAGCCCGATTGGCATCTATCACCCTTCCAAACAAATTACTCAAGATTGAGTTTCATTCCTGTTGTCGAAACGTGTATACTGAATGCCCTCTAGGATGTTGTCTTCTTTTACGAATCCCATATTCTCGCAGGACAAGCCTGTCCTGACCCAGATTGATACCAAGACTTTGCATGGTCGACTAAGGGTGAAATCAGCAAGCAGACAGATGGGGACTATTGGCTGGATATAAAAGATATACTATCAGATTTCTAATATATCTTCTATTATATTCTACTCCTGTCTGTCAGTGGTCACTATATAACCATGATTTCTGCACCAGTTGTGCAGAGGGAGACTCAGACATCTCCGTGGAAAGTGAGAGTACTAAAAATTCAGAGGTATGAGTGAAAATTAGATGGTCAAACAAGAGATGCTGAACATACCATCTCTGACAGTACCAACAGCCCAAATGGTGAAAGGATGTTTGTGGGTATGGTGATTGAAATGAGCATGGGTTACCACCCACACATGAAAATTGGCAGCTGAACATGGATTAGATGGTCAAATGAGGGACATTGAACATGCCATCTGACCGCACCAACAGCCTGAATGGAGAAAGGACATTCAAACAGTGTCTTATCATGACTGTATACACAATGTTGGAGTACAAGGTATTCTGATTTGTTGTCTTAACATCGCTTGGACCCTCTCCAGACCAATAGCCAATGTCCAGTCTACTACATCATAGAGATACAGTAATTGTCTCCATACCCTACTATGAGTTGCTGATGGATCATCCCAAACACATCACACATTTATGCACATGGTGTCCTATGTATATATCACAGGTGATTTCCATCAATCATTCATTCCCTGTGAACTTCACTTGGGTGTGTACCTACTGGAAGTGAGGCCATTAAAGGCGAGCTCACCTCCACTTGTGGATGGCAGGGGGGAAATGCCATTATAGGGAGGAGTATAGAGGTGACTGGGAGGGGTGGTTGTTTAGTTGGCAAAGGGAGTGCACGAGTACTCGCCAATGGTGTCAGTCAGGTTGAGGGAGTTAAAGTCAAGACAGGGAGGTGAAAATGAGTGATCTGGCAAGGCCATGGTAGAGATGCCATAAGAGGACTGAAGATACTGAAGGTAGGGCTTGAGGTTGGAGAGGGAGTCGTGAGTAAATGGGGGATCCATGAAGGTGGTGGGGCTGCAAGGGTATTCGAGAAGAGTGGATTCCATGGCATCATAGAGATGCAAAGATAAAAGGCCCGAATGAGAAAAATTGGAATATGAAAGGATGTGAAAACAACAAAGGGCTGGAACTGCACGACAGTAGAGCACAAGTACAAGGAAAAGAAAAAGAAAGGGATGTCGGGTGAGAAATGTTATGGTGTGTCAGAAACCAGGGGAAAGCAAGGTAACATCAAGGAGTAAGATGTTGGTGACATTAACACCACCCTGGATGGATACTCCAATGGCAACTGCCTCGTCAGGATTGATGCCCTTGCTAGGCTCCCAACTGAAGATAAGGCTCTTCACCATCTCCCCGACCTTTGGCATCCAAGTCATACCACCAACCAAGATTACTTCATTAACTTCACTAGCTTTCACATTGGTGTTGCTGGGCACTTTTTTGCAGGGCTCAACAGTATGCTGGATGAGTTTATCAACAAGGCTCTTGAGGTTGGCTCTGTTGGGTTTCAGGTTGGTGTGTTTGGGACCCAATGCGTCAGCAGTGATGAACAGTAAGTTGATCTTTGTCTGAGTCATTGACGAAAGTTCGATCTTGGCTTTCTCTGCAGCCTCATGGATTTGCTGGATAGCCATCTGATCTAGGGTAAGGGAGATACCCAACTCTTCCTGGAACTCCTTCAAGATATGGTCAACAAGGACAATGTCAAAGTCCTCTCAACTGAGGTGAGTGTCACCATTGGTTGACTTGACCTCAAGGACACCCTTCTGCATCTCCAATATTGAAATATCAAAAGTACCACTGCCAAGATCGTAGATGGTGATGATGGATGAATCTGCGTGATCAAGACCATAGGCAAGGGTGGCAGCAGTGGGTTTGTCGATAACATGGAGTATGTCTAGACCAGCAATCTAACAAGCATCCTTGGTAGCTTGCTGTTGTGCATCATTGAAGTATGCTGGCATAGTGCATGACTGCACACATAATGTCAACTTCCCTCTGGCAGATACTCCATGACAAAGGACATACCTGAGTTTCTTGTTGAGGTATTACTCCGTGGTCTTCCTTCATCTTCATACTAGTAAGTACCATAGATGATAGCTCTTCCACAGACTGTAAACAGTGCACTGAATGAGTGACAAGGCTCTCAAAGTTGGTTCTGTTGAGTTTCAGATTGATGTGCTTGGGACCCGATGTGTTGGCAGTGATGAATGGCAAGTTGATCTCCATCTGGGTTGTCGATGAAAGTTTGATCTTGGCCTTCTCCACAGCTGTTCTACTGTACTCGGATTGGAACTGCATTGATGAGCCTTCAGTGTGATGTTAAGGGTTTGAAGGAGATCTCACCCTAGAGGAAGCTTGATGGTAGGGTGGGGGATGCTTGGACCACTGGGGGGAGTAGTGTCTTCTCCATAATTCATAGTGCTGGAAAGCAATGGCCATTGTCAGTGAACTGAAGCTCTGTATACTTTCCAAAGTAGGATGCATTTGGATTGGGGAGTGTGTGAGCATTGCCAAAGGACTCTGATGAATCCTGCTGCCCTCAGATGGGCACTGCATGTGCTCCAACGTGACATCAGGTGATCAAAGAGGATTTCATCTGGACCAAAAGATCATTGGAAAGTATATAATGTCCATACACATTCTGATCTCTCATACAACAGGACAGTATTATCGACAGAATACAATCCTAGTAAGAGCACAAGGTGAACTATCAAACAGACATCTTGGTCAAAGGGAAAGGATGAAAAAGTGAAGCATGTCTGGCAAAGGAATCCCAAATGTAAGAAAGAGTGATGGAGCAGTCAGATAGAGTGAGATCATTGCCAGTATCAGAAGTATCATCACTGTTGGGCAGTTTACTGTCTGCATCACCACCATTGAGCCATTCTTGTATGAATGTTCCTTTCATGGGAATCCTTGGATCTCTAGAAGTCCACTTTCCACCCGGAAACATTGGGTGTACACCAACAAATGCCATCCAGAAGGCATCTCTTGCCCATGACCACTCCAGGAAGGTGGAACTTCAGATATTGGTGACAAGCCAGTCTTCAATTTCTTTAGATAGCATGGCCCATTGCTGAGTATCATTCTGGTTGAATGCCATTGGGAGTGGTAAGAATGGGAAAGTGTATTCTTGGGGGCAATTTTCCATTCCCATGTTGTTGCTGCTACTCAGTTGAACGGTATTGGGATGCTATAACGCATCAGCTCACTGCTTATTGACTCCAGACAACTATAACTCACTGGAGTCATATATTCAGAACACTTGGATTGATATACAGTACACTCCATGTATTTGCACAAATAACCGGTGCTGTGAAGTTATGATACTCCTCAGATAAAAAGATGGTAATTTTGATGGGCTCCCGGAATACATAAGTAAGCGCAGAGCAGCAGAAAAAGTGGACAGAAAAGCACAATGTGTCTGTGAATGAGGTGTTGAGGCAGGGGGCTAGAGAAGCATATGGTGACAAGCAATGGCTGGAGGAATGCCTGGTCATTCCCAATGTATTCAACATCAGGACAAACCAATGTTTGACTGATGGACGATGTCATTTTGCTTGAGACTGCAAACAAGAATGTGGCCAGTCAGAGATCAACACATGCTGGATTGGGTGCAACTTTCATGTGACACAAGGTGAAGGCATCTTCCAATCTCCACATTGGCTGCCTGACCATTCTCATCAGTTTCATCACAACACACAATGAAAGCATCTTTGATGGGCCTCATTGATGGAAAAGGTATGTATTTTGATTGCTGTCTGACAAGTGCTCATCCCAGTACCAGTATTTAAGTATGTGGGCAGCAAGTCTGCTCAGATAGTAAGCTGTTTGCTCTGTCCAAAAGCACAAGGTCGATATTGTGAATTCAGTCTGAAGTACCTCAAGAGTCATCAAGCATCACTTAGCCATCAACATTATTTTAGGATCTATATGAGCAGTTGGACAACTTTATCAGCCTATCTTACAGAGAAGGAGCCTATGCCTCCGCATCCCGACCTCCCCAATCCTTCATATACTCTTGAGGATCCCGAATCAATGAACATCGATGACCCTCAGTGGATAGGAGGCATCCCTGACAAGAGCAAACCAATGTCAGTAATATGAGAAGTGGCCATTTAGGTTCCTCTGGAAACAGATAATCCCAAGGATGATCAGCCAGTACTGCTGAGCGAACCTCTCTTGTCAGCCAAGGGTATGTTGGACTATCAGGAGACAGTTTTGATGTTTCATCAGGCTGATCATCTGAGATGCTTGCCCAGAAATGTCAGCAAATATCCACACCGGGTCCAACAATACTCACTAGGAAGCTCAATACCAAAATCAGACTCTGTGTCACATGCATCGTCATCATTCAGGGATGTAGTGAGTGGGGACATCGGCATGGAGAAAAGTGTCTCGCCAGAGGCAAGAGTGTCTTGTAGCTCCCCAAATAGATCTCTTGTGCCATCAATCCTTTGTTGGTGACTGGTCAATATAGCCTGCCAATGTAGATTAGCTTAATTGAGTCTATATGAACATTGCTGAATGGTTTTTCCTTTTCCTTGTTTATAATAGCATTTTCTTGCTTTGCTATTGTTTGGTTCTTCAAGACTGCCATTCTCTTGACTGCAAAAGAGAGCTGTCCTTGATTGGGCCAAAGAACTTGGTGTGTACAATGTGCCATCCCTATATTCACTGCAGCATTGCGATGAGGAGGTGAAGAAAATGGTTGGCGACCCAACAGACAAGGTTGTCTCACCTCTTGGCAATATTTTTTACATAAATGACATTGTGAAAGCAATTGTGAAGGTGAGTTGTTTGTGATAATTCCATCTGAGCTTGGGGGCTAATGTTACATTTCACATTTCAGGATTATGTGATTCCTCTTATGCGACTTGTAATGCAAGACTTCCCAGAGGATGGTGGCAAATGAATGTTACAAGTATTTAATGGGGAGAAAATGCTGCTTGAGTTACCCTCTCCACCTGCCACTTGGGTCAACAGAAACATATACTTCATTGGTGAATTGTTACAGAAATCCTCTGGAGGGTATTTCATACCTGAACACTTTTTTCTTTCCAGCCCTCTTGACACTTCCACAGTCATACCCAAGAGCTCCAGTGAACAGACACCAACTGGGACAAAAGAGCTTTTTGCTCTCAGGCAGTCAGCTGTGTGCACCGACATAAGTCAATCAACTTGGAGAATATTCCCCACCAAAGGCTGACTGTCTTTAGGCTGGATTTATTATCAGCGATGAAAGGGAGATCATCCCAACCTCAATGTGCAAGAGGCCATATGATGAGTTCCATCCATCCAAACTTGCATGTGGCCTAACTGAATCATTGAAGAAGCATGCCTCATTGGAACCCAACCCATGGCGTAAAAATCAGGTGGTCATATGATTTATGCTGTGCCACTGATTATTTTCATGGACAACATCTCCAGAAACATCTCGAAACAGTGGAACAAACACTTTGTAATATACATGTCAAATGCCAACCTACCATGTGAGATGTTGGAATGCAAATTCTGTGTGTGTTTTGTTGCATCATTGCCACATGTGTCCCCTATGGAGTTGATGTATGCTATGAAACAGTCAATATTGTATGTCTGGTTGACTTAATACAAGGTCCCAACTCACTCACCAAGCTAGGAAAGCAAGTACATCAGGGATTGTTGCTTGGGACTGCTGAGATCAGGAGGAAATAATGCTAGCTCCCTATGGACTCTTTCTTGCTGGTGATAATCCCATGCAGGCAGAGGAATGCTGTTATGGATTTCTTTCCTTTTTATTCCTCTAATTACGCTCTCGCTCATTCATCTTCTCATATGCAAGAGGGCTTTGCCCTTATGGTGTTAACCTTACAATACACTACCTTTACAGATGATCTTCTTGATATGGACAAATAACCTCTTCTAGACAGCTCTCTCGTGCTGCCTTGTATTCCCCTTTACCCAGAGGGTCTGTGCGCACTCTTACTTAGCTGGTCTGTGCGCCGTTCCAAGTAGTATAAATACTTCGCCTTTTGTACTATAGTTTGGTATCTAGTTCTACACAATCTATTGCCTAGAATCTGGTCATTCCGTGAGTGATTAGTCTAAGGATTAGTCATAGTGAGACCCCTAAGCTTCTTAGTGTCTTTGCACTACACTTGAGTGTGCACTTCAACTAGGTTCTATGCATTAGCGTAACAAAAGAACTAGATCGTCCAGTTTACCTCTGCTATTCAGCACGAGGTCCCTTCTACCACCATTTCATGGCGAAGAGGAATCTGAGCTCCTTCCCCCGAGCAGGAGCAAGAAGATGTTGAAATCACAGTACCACCTCTGACTACTGAACCCACCAATCACCATTATGATGACCCTGACTTCTGGACCAAGAACCCTGCCACCCCCTGCCCCTCCTCCCCAACCACTCCCATTCAATCTTTGTCTGGATTGTGAATAGACTTTCATCATTCGCAACTGACTATTCCTCCAGTTGTGCCTCCACCACCATGAAGCCCAACTACCAAAGAAAGAGCGGAATCTCCACTAGAATTCCCTATGGACATCAATGAACACAAGTCAGAGATTAAGGCAGGTCTGCCGGATGATTTCTCCGGTCACCCAGATGATGTGCCACAATGGCTGCTGGCCATGAAGGCCTACTTTCAGATGAACGCTTGCTTCTATAATGATCGAGCCAAGACCCTTACCCTCCTTGTCAAGATGAGCAAAGGTCGAGGAAAGGACTTCTCTGAGGGTTGGTACTAGAGAATAGGAGATGAAACAGTGGAAGAAAATGCTAATTCTTTCACCACTGTAACAGAAGGCTTCGTTAAAGCTTTTACCCCATATGATGTCAGAGCCAAGGCTCGAATCGACTTGGGAAGGTTGAGGCAGAATCTCAGAGATCCTGATGGGCTGGACAACTACAACCTCCAGTTCCAACTTCTCACTGGAAAAGCCAAGATCACGGATCAGAAAGTGTTGATTGAGTGGTACATCAACAGCCTAGACAGTAACCTCTCTGACTCCATCCTCATGATGCCCGTCATCCCAAACTCTATTGATGAATGGATCCAGAAGGCCTCCCAGTTTGCTGGACAGGCAAGAAGGAGAGATGGACTCCAACGTGGAAAGGCTTTCATCCCCACATCCACTTGGACCCCTCCCCATCAGACTCGCACCACCCCTCGTTGCGACCCAAATGCCATGGATGTGGATGCTATCCGCCTTACCCTGGTCAAAAGCACCCATCACATAAAGGATAATCTATGCTTTATCTGCCACCAGAAGGGATGTCGCACCACCAATCACCCTCACCCTCCCTGCAACAACAACTCCCCTCATAGCAACAATAGGCCCCCATGCCCCCCTAGAAACCCCCAGAGGGTCAGGACCGCCTCCACCACTCCCACCCCAGACCCAGTCACAACTTACGTCACCAGTCTTGGAGGGAGAAATGTCCCTAAAGAGGACATCATACAGGTGCTCAAAATGTGCTATGAGGACCCACAACCAGAGAAGGAAGGAGAAACGGTAGCAGCCACTAGGATAGAAGTGGCTAGGGATTTTTGAAATGGAGGGAAGTCTCGATGTCTTCTCCTCCTCTCATTATAGCTCCTGTATTTGTATCAGATTCACATGCCCAGTCAATCCAAATCCCCCTCTCTCTCTATACGCATGCAGGAGCAGAAATCATTGACATTACGGCTCTCATTGATAGCAGAGCAACTGGATGCTTCATCAATTGAGACATTGTCTTGAGGCATCACATTCCCACTACTCAACTTCTTAAACCCCTAAAAGCTCAAAATGTGGATGGAACCACCAACAAAGAGGGGATCATCTGACACCAGGTGTCCCTAACTCTCTGAGTGGGAGAAATCAAAGAAGAGCGAAAGCTAATGGTCATCAACTGTGGATCTGAGAACATTATCCTTGGTCTCCCTTGGCTTAAAGACCTCAACCCCACTATTGACTGGGCCACTGGACAGGTCACCATCCCAAATTGACTCCCTGTTCTCTGACACGATTCCCCGAAAGCCATCACCCAGTGATATCTCATCCAGTACCTAGACATGGACCCAAACCTTCGCATTGCCCAGATGTGGAGAAAACAACTCATTCGCTCCCTGACCATTTCAAAAACCACCATCACCATAGAGATCACCTCAAAGGCAGAAAAGGTAGAAAAGAAGCTTCCACAGCAATATTCTGCCTTCCGAAACATGTTTGAAAAGAAGGTTGTCGATGAACTACCCCCCTCACAATCCTTTGATCACGCCATCGACCTCAAAGAGAGCTTCACCCCAAAAGTCACCAAAGCCTATCCTCTCAACCTGAAGGAACTGAATGCCTGTAGAGCCTTCATAGATGAACACATTAAGTCAGGAAAGATAGTCCTGTCGAAATCACCGCAGGCTTTCCCCTTCTTTTTTGTCCCAAAGAAGGATGGGTTGGTCCATCCCTGCCAGGACTACCGATATCTCAATGAACATACCGTCAAAAATGCCTACCCCCTCCCCCTCATATCTGATCTCATGGACAAACTGAAGGGGTCCTGCCTCTTTACAAAGATGGACATCTGATGGGGGTATAACAATGTACTGATCAAGCCCGAAGACCACTGGAAAGCGGCCTTCATCACACCCTTCAGTCTCTTCAAACTGACAGTAATGCTTTTTGGGATGTGCAACTTACCCGCCACCTTCCAGACCCTCATGAACCACATCTTCAGTGACATGATGGCAGAAGGATTGCTTGTTATTTCCATGGACGACCTCCTCATCCACTCCTCCTCCCCCACCGTTCATGAGGAACAAACAAAACGAGTCCTTAAATGACTCCAGGAGCACAAACTCTTCCTCAAACTCGAAAAGTGCTCCTTTGATGTCGACGAGGTGGAGTACTTGGGAATGATTGTGGAAGAAGGGCAAGTAAAGATGGACCCAGTCGAGCTGAGTGCCATCCACAACTGGAAATCCCCAACCTCTATTAAAGCAGTCTGGTTGTTTATAGGGTTCTGTAACTTCTACAGGAAGTTTATCCCAGACTTCTCAACCCTAGCCCACCCCCTCGTAGAATTGACAAAGAAGAATGCTCCTTGGGAATGGAAGGACCCCCAGCAGGCCACCTTCCTTGCTATTAAAGGAGCCTTCACCAGACAACCAGTTCTACGCCTCCCCGACATCCTCTCCCCCTTCTTTATTATGACCAATGTATCCCTTATGGCCACAGGGGATGTCCTCATGCAAAAGGACACTAATGGCAACCTCCACCCCTGTGCCTACAGTATCTCTCCCAAACCCTTTTCCCAGCCAAAAGGAATTATGACATCTATGATCGTGAACTCCTCACCATCATCCATGCCCTCAAAGAATGGTGACATTACCTCCTGGGCACCTCCCACCCTGTTATGGTCCTCACAGACCACACGAATTTGACTTATTTTAAGCAGCCCAGGAAACTGTCTTGCCACCAGGCCAGATGGTTGATGTTCTTACAGAACTTCAACCTGACCTTCCACCATCCCCCTGGCACCCAGATGGGCCCAGAAAATGCCCTCTCCTGCAAGGATGATGTTGCAACCACCGGCGATAACCAGGATGTCACCCTCCTCCCTTCTGACCTCTTCATTTGATCAATTGACATGGCTCTAGCTGACAAGATCACATCCTCCTCCCCTACTGACCCCCTCATGCTCAATGCTGTCAAGGCTCTTGCTGATGGGTCCTCTCTCTTTGCCCAGGCAGCCTGGACGGACTGGACCTACAACCACCCCCACCTCTACTACAGGAATAAGCTTTTCATTCCTGAGCCAGCCCAATAGAACCTCACCTGTTCCATTCATGAGAGCGAAACCGGGGGGCACAGTGGGTACTTCCGCACTGTCAATGCCCTCCAACATGATTACTGATGGCCTGGCCTCACCACCTTCATGCAATGTTTCATCTCAGGGTGTGCCACCTGTCAGGCCCATAAGGTTAACACCCACCCCTCTGCCCCGCCCCTGACTCCGTTGCCTTCCTTGGCAACTCGCCCCTTTCAATCTGTCTCCATGGATCTCATCACAGATCTCCCCCTCTCCTTGGGATTTGACTCTGTCATGGTCGTGGTCAACCATGGCCTTATGAAGGGGGTAATTTATGCCCCTTGTCTCAAAACCATTGACACCACAGGTGTGGCACGTCTTTTCTTCAAAATGGTCTTCCACTGCTTTGGATTACACAACAGATGCATCTCTGATCGAGGACCCCAGTTTGCCTCTACCTTCGCAAGAGAGCTGGCCAGGCTTCTCAAATATGATCTGGCCCTCTCCACCACATACCACCCCCAGACCGATGGCAAAGTGGAGCAGGTCAACCAGGAACTAGAAACCTACCTCTGCATCTTCTGTGATGGACATCCTGAAAGATGGGCAGAACTCCTCCCCATGGCTGAATTCTCCCATAATGCAGCCATTCATTCCGTCACCAAGAAATCCCCCTTCTCTCTTATGATGGGATATGAACCCCGTTCTTATCCTCCAATCGGCAAAATGTTCCTCCCTGCCCTGGAACAATGATTGGAAATACTCAGAGATGCCTGATTGGAGGCTGTTGCTGCACATGAGAAGGCACAAAGAAGCATGAAGGAGCAGATCTCCTCCAAGTTCCGCCCATGGAAAGTAGGGGACAAGGTATGGCTAGAAGGAAAGAACCTCCACCTCCACTACCCCTCTAGGAAACTCGCCCCCAGACAAGAGGGACCATTTGAAATTCCCCAGGTCATCTCCCCAGTGGCATTTTGCCTTTGCCTCCCCAAAACTTGGTGAATCCATGACATGTTTCACACCTCCCTCTTATCCACCTATCAGGAGACCTCAGAACATGGTCCTAACTACTCCGACCCTCCACCGGATCTAATCGGAGGAGAAGAAGAGTACAAAGTGGACAAAATCCTCTCACACTGCAGAACATGAGGACAGAGACAATACCTGACCTCCTGGAAAGGATACTCCGCAGAAGAGAACACCTGGGAACCGGAGGGAAGTTTCAAACACATGCAACCACTCCTCTGTGCTTATAAACTCCACCACCCCAAAGACTTCCCCTCCCCATCCTCCATCTAAATCACCATTGCAATGGCCATCACCCAGATGCCCCCTGTCCGCTGCAACCGTCTCTCTGTCCCCCACCACCGCATCTTATTTGCCTCTGTCCTGGAGAACCCTGTCACCACCCTCATCATCGAAAGGAACTGGGTCTTTGCCTACAACTACAACCTCATCTCCCTCACCCATCTCTACTGGTTGTACACCATGGTGAGATGTATAATGACCTGGTTGACCCCAGATAACCAACCCCCCATCTATGCCGCTTCATTGAACAGGGCCATCACTGAGGTGAGGTCCCTCACTCTAGATTTACTTTGGAACCAGGGATTCAGCACAGTCATCAATGCACTCCCCCCTCTTGCCGTCTCTTCCATCCTTTGCCCCCTCATCCTCTCTATGTCTGAACTGGAGAGAGAAATCTACTTCTCCCAGGATCCTCTCAACATCCCCACTGCCCCCACTCCTCACCCCTCCAACCTTGGAGCTACCCATGGGGGCATTAATGGTCAGTCCACCTCACCCTCTCCCACTCCCGTTCCAGTTCCACCCCCTTCCCCCAGTATCATCCCTGATAGGGCCATACCTCCTGCAAGGGCTCACTCTGAGTCAGCTGAGTCCTTTCAGACTAGCATTGAGGGGACACCAGCCCCTCCAACACCAGCAACCTCTCTCCCCACTCTTAGGAGAGTCCGCCACACCCGCCTCTTGCAGGAGAAATGACAATGACTCAGACTTAGGACCACAGTCCTTGTCCCATTGGGCCTATCTGTGGGTGCAAGAAATCAACGAGAAAATGTGGGTCATTCCCACTCTCCCTGCTGTGTCTCCACCCTGGGACCCCTCACCATTGTCACCCCCACTTGCTCCATCTCTCCCGCCCTCTCCGCTGTTGGTCGCCAACCCTCCGCTCCACCTGTGGCCCAATCCCCTCCCCAGCCTCATGTTCCTCCCCACCATTGTCTGGTGCTACAAGTGCCACTCCACTGACCACTTCCAGGTCAATTGCATGCAGTATATCTGCCCCTACTGCCACACTGCCACCCCTGGACACATCCAGGCTCAATGCCCTCATCAAGTCTGTTCTCTCTGTGGAGAGGTTGGACACATTGCCAACAACTGTGTCTTCCATGACAACGAATGGGTCAACTGGGACCATGACCCCACTGACTATGAGATCAATGAGGGGGACCAATCTGGACAAGACTGAGGATGTGGAAGAATGGACCCAGCTGGAACTGGAAAGTGTAGAGGAAGAGTTGGAGTCTCTTCCATATAAAGGGGGTAATGTTACGGATTTCTTTTCTTTTTATCCCTCTAATTACGCTCTCGCTCATTCATCTTCTCATACACGAGAGGGCTTTGCCCTTATGGTGTTAACCTTACGATACACTACCTTTACAGATGATCTTCTTGATATGGACAAATAACCTCTTCTAGACAGCTCTCTCATACTGCCTTGTATTCCCCTTTACCCAGATGGTCTGTGCACTATTCAAAGTAGTATAAATACTTCGCCTTTTGTATTATAGTTCGGTATCTAGTTCTATGCAATCTATTGCCTAGAATCTGGTCATTTCATGAGTGATTAGTCTAAGAATTAGTCATAGCAAGACCCCTAAGCTTCTTAGTGTCTTCGCACTACACTTGAGTGTGTGCTTTGACTAGGTTCTATGCATTAGCATAACAAATGCAGTCAAGCTGGTCTTAGCTCCAATCACTACTGTCAGATGTGCCTTGTTGGGGGGACAAAGGAGTACAAGGGATCTGAAGTAGGGTATTACAGCTTATTCAAGGTTGGGTGATCATCAGTTCTGTTTTTTTATTTGAATCTAATCTATACTGGTAGCCAGGCACATCTCGCACTCTGGATGAAACCAGACAGGCTATCAGGAACCAGTTTGAGAACACATTATTGTCGGGAGCAGTGATGAAAATTCAAGCATCAGTTTCAAGTATGGGTGTTTGTGATTCACTTTCCCTGAAAATCCTGAATTTCGTTGTGGAGATGGGTAGGCGGCTTCACAAACGAGGATCAGGCAATCTGGTCATGCAAGAACATGAAGCCAAAGCTATGTTGGAGAAGGAACTTAATGAACTTCTCAGCAGCTGTGGTCTAGAGGATATGATAAATCCACTTCTGGGCATAGATGGTACATTTTTGTGACTGTGCTGTTATACCTCATCGGTTTCCATATCAGGTGTGAACATACACATGGATACTCCAACAGAGATTTTCCATACTATTCTGCTTGGGGTGGTTAAGTACTTCTCGTTGCAAGTGTACTTGAGCAAACACTGGCAGGACTTGTGGAGGCTACACCAAACCAAAAGAGATACAAATGGAGGAGAAAAAAAGTAGAGATGATATGATGTCTTCCTTAATGCACTTGCAAGGACATAGGTCACAAGGCACAAATGGATTAGACTGGGGAGTCCAGTCAAGTACAGATACTTTATATATGTTACAGGATGGCACATGGACCATAGGGTCCATGAGAAAGGTTACTTGATATAGATAAGTGAAAGAAGACGTTGTAAGAGAAAGAAAATGATGATGGGAAAGAAAGAATGGAAATTAATAAGGCATGTGTGCAGCATGTTTGTCTAGGCCATGGGTCACATGTAGTTTCCCATGGTCACATGCACATCACATGACTTTGAAGTCTGAAGGATGTAAAGTAATGCACGAATGCGCTAAGCTAAAAAGTTTGAAAATATAGCATATCATAACACTACTCCCTCTTTAAGACTTGAATTCCAGGTGAGTCCCATAATAATTAGTTTCGGTATAGTTTTCATATTGTAAGAAAAGAGAAGAAAAGTCTCCAAGGGTAGGCAATGAAGTTTTCGAGGGGCCGAGGGATTCTTTTTATGGAAATTGGCAACTACTTGTGGAGTGGTGTTAATGATGTCACCTGATTCCCATGTCCTATCAGATTCGTCATAGCCTTTCCAATGTATGAGGTATTGAAGCTGGTGGCCTTTGAGACATGATGCTGCAATATAGTTGATCTCAAACTGCTCTACTCCTTCTTTGTCAACTTCAATTGCATCTGGGTGTGAGACTGGTTGACCCGGAAGAGTTGCCTGATATGATTTACCATGAGAGATGTTAATGGTAGAGTGAATATGAATAGAGTTGGGCAATTTGAGTTTGATGGCATTAGGAAGGACTTCAAGGATTTCATAAGGACCAATCCATTTCTGAGTCAGCTTCTTTGCTGTATAGGGGAGCTTCAAATGTTCAGCCGAAAGCCAAACCTGCTGTCCTTTCACGTAATTAGGAGCATTGGATCTTTTGGATTCCGACTGTTTTTTCATCCTTTCTCATGCTTCCTCCAATGCATCTTCTACTTCTTTATGGGATTTTCCCATCTCCATGCCAAATTCTTTTCCCATGCCTTTAGCTTTTCCTTCAAAGCCCATGCGAGGGGCATAATTATGTGTGATGTTGAAGGGGATAGTGCCAATAGCAGTGGTGAGGGAATTGTTGTGATGAAATTGAGTGACTTTGAGCCAATCAGCCCATTTGGTCTGTTGCTTGGCTATGTAAGAGTGGAGATACTGTTTGAGTTCTCTATTGATACACTGTTTGTCCATCAGTTTGTGGGTGGTAGGCAGTGGAGATTTTCTGGGAGATAGAGAGAAGTTTACATAATTTGGAAGTAAAGTCCGAAACAAACTGGGGGCCTTGATCGGAAACGATTGTAGAAGGAAGTCCATGGATACAACAAATATTGTCTCTGAAGATAACAGCTAAGTCCTTTGAAGAAACAGTGTCATAGGTGGGGATGAAAACAACTTCTTTAGAAAATTGATCAATGACAATGCAAATGGCAGTATAACTGTGGGAAGCGGGTAAACCCATAATGAAGTTGACAGATAAATCTTCCCATGGTTGTTTAGAAGCAGGTAAAGGAAGGAGTCTTCCTGCCAGTGCCTTTGACTTTCCCTTTGTTTGGGCACACACTTGGCAGCCATCTACATAGTTTTTAATGTCTTTTGTGACACCAGGCCACGAGAAATGATGGGTGAGAAGATGAGAAGTATGTGCTTGTCCGGAATGTCCACCAATAGGAGAATCATGACAAATAATAAGGAGTTCTGTACGTAATGGTTCAGGAACAAAGACTTTGTTTTTGTTGTTTTTGAAAATATAGTTATCATAATTATAAGTATATTCATTAAAGGATTCTTCTCATATTTTTTCTGATTCTTTTATGATTTTATCATAAAAGGAGGAAGAAAGCCCAACATTGTTAATAAAAAGAGAAGGCCAAAGGACAGTAATGTTCTGGTTGTGATCTATGACTGCATCACCATGGTCTGGTCAGCAAGATAAGGCATCTGCTTGACCATTCGATGTACCAGGTTTATAAACAAAAACATAATTAAACTCTTGAAGAAGTGCATGCCATCAAGCTTGGCAACCGGATAAGGTCTGGGGTTTCTTCCAGTATTCAAGATTCTTGTGATCTATCCAGATCTCAAAACCTTCCCTACTGATTAGGTAGTGTCGCCATTCTTCTAATGCTCAAATGACTGCCAAGAGTTCTTTGTCATAGATAGGATAATTGTGCTCAGTGCTATTGAAGGAATGGGAAATAAAGGTGCAGGGTCTCCAGAGGTCGTCATCGCACTTAACTGAAAGCACTGCCCCTGTGGTGATATCTGAGGCATCCGTTTCAAGATGCATTTCTTTGTCTTGATCAGGATAAGCCAGCAGGGGTGATTTCTTGAATTTAGCTTTTAAGGAATCAAATGTGATTTGGTGCTTCGGTTCCCATTTGAATAGAACATCCTTTTTGGTTAGATTGTTCAATGGGCATGCAATGTCTGCAAAGCCTTCAATGAATCGTCAATAATAGTTACAGAGTCCAAGGAATCCTTGCAGTTGTTTGAGGCAAGTGGGAACCAGCCAATCCGATACCCCAGACACCTTCTTTTCCTGCATTTCTACTCCCTCTTTAGAAACTACCATACCCAAAAAGTCCACTTTGTCCTTCAAGAAACTACATTTTTCTGGTTTTATGTAAAGATCATTTTGGTGAAGATGGGAAAGCACCTCCTTTACTATTTCCTCATGCTCTTCCTTGGTCTTGCCTTTGGTAAATATCATACAGTCATTGATGTAAATTACAAGTACAGCATACATGTTGTTAAATATGTCGTTCATCATTTGCTGGAAGGTGGGGGGTGAGTTAGTCATCCCGAAATACATAACAGTGGGTTCATATGTGCCTATGGTAGTAATGAAGGCTCCTGTTACAATTCATCCATGGTGCACTCACCCCTATCTCTTTTCTTTCTCCCTTGCCCCCTTCTACTTCATCCTTTCACTTTTACTTGTTCTAACCTTTGTATTACCACTGCATACATGGGGATTCCCCATTACCTTACCTAGAACATTCACCCTTCACCATGGTTGCCCAGACCACTCCCCACTTAGTATATTTCACCTTCATCTCAATCTACCAATCACCATTTAACCTTACACATCTATTCTTCAAACAGTCCACTTGACCATCTTCATCCTCGCTCTCCCATGTCCCCTTTTAGCTATAGCCTTCCTGTTTAGACCATCCCTTCGCCCAGGGCTTTCTAACCCTTCCCCTTTGCCCTCGACTTTCCATCTTTGGGCTGGTCTGTGCTCACTTGATACACGTATTTAAACCATAGTCATGCCTCCATGTACCTTAGCCTTGATCTCCCTAATCAAGCACCTTGATTCCATCCTTGTTCCCTAAGACTTCGCATACGCCAAGCAAGCTACTGAAGACCCTTGAGACTACCCGTCAAACTTAGAACCTCACCCCGGAATAAGGTCGCCTAGGGCTACACTCGCCCCTACCCGTGTCAAGTGTAACAGCTCCCTTCCACTTGTCACCTTCCTTAATTCTTACATTGTTGTAACCCCATCGAAGATCTAGGGCCGTGAACATATCTGCACCCTTAAGGCAATCAATCAATGTAGAAATAAGGGGTAGAGGATAGGCGTTCTTAATAGTGCCTTCATTTAAATATTGGTAGTCCATAACAAGTCTCTTTTTTCCATCTTTTTTAGATATAAATTTGATGGGCATATATAACCCTTCTTGAGTTCTTTTCTGATGAATGTGCATACTTCGTCCATTTCTGCATCTGATAAGGGAATTACTCTACCCTTTTTGGGAGCAAAGTCTGGTTTCAGATCTATTGCATGATCCCAGGGTTTTCATTCCAGCATTCTTTTGGATTTGTTCTTGGAAAATATGTCAAGGAAGTTGTGGTATGTTTCAGGCACTTTTTCCTTGAGTCCTTCTTCTATACTATGATTATAAATAAGCTTGATGGGTTTGTTAAAAGGTCCATCACCGATGATACGACAATAGGGTGTGCAACAAGGAAAAGAAATAGTTTTAGAGACCCAATCTATAGTGGAATTATGTCGAGCCAGCCAATCATAGCCAACAATGAGGTGGTGGGTTCCTAGTTTAGAATCATAGGCTTCCAGGACCTCATAATGACTGGCAATCCCAATAATTAATGTGACAGCATGGGTTACTTGGCCTAATGCTCCATTAGAGCCATCAGCATTTTTCACCACAATAGGGTTAGTGATTCTATAAGTAGGAATACTGTGAGAGAGAACATAGTCCTTGTCAATAAAAGTGTGAGATGTGCCTGAATCTAGAAGGGACTTAAATGATTGAGATCACCAACTTCCATCTTCATAATTCAGTACACATGTCTCAAGTGACATTTTGCCACCGAATGACAGCATGCTTGCATGAATAAAGAGCGAATTGGGAGAGTTGAGGAATTTATAATTAGGAGAATTTCTTACTTGGCAAACAAGAGAATTAAGCACGCTTTGTTTTAATTCTGGCGCCACGCTCACGCTTTGTTGAGTTGCTCTTTTGGAATGGGGAATAATATTGCCAAGAAGATCATCCAAAGTACATACAGGGAAATCTGACTCATCACAGTCAACAAGATTGGTAGATATATTACAGGAGGAAAGAGAAACGGAAGAAGAAATGATATTTTTCAGTCCATGAACACCCTCATTGTTCACAGACTTATTTAATTTAAAGAGCTGGCTGCCTTCTGCCTTGCCTCTCCTTCAAATTTGCCTTGGTAGTAGGCTTTGGCTTCTGCCACATAGAAGGATGGCATTGCCACTTGTTGAGTGACAATGGGGGGAGTGGACAGAATGGGAGTGGCAGTTGGTGGAGGGGGGAGGGGACAACCATACATGTGCTGGGCATGCTGCATGGGTGGCTGGTAAGGTGCAGCAGGCACAAGAGCACCTGTCTCATAATCCCATAAGTATTGCTGCCATACTTGTGGCAGATGTGGGGGGTGCTTGTTGGGGTTCAAGTCACAATTAGGCCATATGTGGCCAACCTTGTTGCATCCATAATAGGTATGGGTATCAGGCCAGGACAGGGGCACAGCTTGCTGTGCATCTATCTCTATTGGAGCTCCTCTACCCAGCTGCATACCAGTGGGAGTGAAATGGGAATGGTTACCTGGAGGAGGTTGTGGCGGAGGCAGATAATATTGTTGGCTGTAAGGCCATGGAGGATGGGGAGCAAACTGGGGGTGATATGAAGAAGGGGTGGGATGAGAGGGCAGACCGCATTCTATTGCAATCTGTTCAAAGTTCCTACCAATTGCTTGGTAGTTTCCGCAGAGCTCAAGGTAGTCATCAGACTCCTTGCCCATCATCTTAGCTTGGTAATAGATGTGGTAGTTGACAGCTTTCTTAAGCAGTTTGAGAGCGAAGTCCACTCTGATGTCTGCTTCCTTTACCAGGACAACAAACTCCTGGATGAACAAATCTATGGGCCTAGACCCTTGTTGTAAAGCTTGTAGCTTCTTGAGGCTCTCATGAGCCAGTACCTCAATCTGGAAGTACTCCTTTATTTCAATCTGAAGATTGGGCCACTTGGGCCAAGCCACAATGCCTTTCGGCACAGTTACCATAGATCCTGCTGCTATCGGGATCACAGTCTCTTCTTCTTTGAGGTATCATTCTAGTGTAATTTGGGCAAAGCCCTCAGCCTTCTTCTTAAATCAAGACAAGACTGCAACTGTGCGGACGCAGTTGTCCTTCCAGTCTTGTGCATTGACCCAGAGTCGAAGCTTGATCCACCAGGCATGAAACTTTGAGCGGTCACCATCCCAGTTACCAGAGTCGACAATTTTCTTGGAAATGTTCGAGCGCTCCTTGCTCAAGGCAAGTGCATCAAGGTGGTTGACAAGGTCATCAAATATTGACAGACGACATCTTTTAGTGGGAGGAGGGGGAACGACAGTGTTGAAGGGAAAAGGAATCAGAAAAGTAGTTGTTACAGCACCTGTTACGTTGAAGCTGGAAGTAACAAAAAAGTGTGAGTTGGGTGTCAGAATATCTTTCTGTGTAGGGAATGTGCTTCTTTGGAGGGGAAGGAAGGGGAGGAGGAGCTACTGGAGCAGTAGGGGTTTGTACTGGTTGGGGTTGTTGCACTACTTGATTCATGTGAATGTGAGCCAGCTTAATCCTTACTGCAAGGTACAGTATCTTTCAACCAAGCTCAAGGGATGCGGCAAGTAGAAGATCTAAAAAAATAAACTTTCAACCGGAGGTAGTACCTTCTTCTCCATAAAGTCTTGTGGCAGATTCTCTGGGGTCCGCAAAGACCAGGAACAAAACAACATATATACTGATGTAAAAAACTATGAAACTGACGCTCTACCTCCCCAATCACTTGAGAGACTAACATGGCAATATAAGCTCGGCTATAGGCTGTATGACGACAGTGGTTCCTGTATCGCTCTTTGCAAACAAGGCATGACCCTTGCATGGCTATCACCTCAATGGAGGGACTGAGAAGGTTTTATTCTAACAAGACAAAAGCTTGGAGTACTGCCCCACATTCTAAAAGTGCGAGCATAAAGAAGATGAAAAACGGAAAACTCCAGTGGGTACTCCTTAGCCCAAGAGCCCGGGCAGTGTATAAGTCTAATCCAAGTGTTGCGAGCATACTCGAGCAAACACTGGCAGGACTCATCAAGGCTACACCAAACCAAAAGAGATACATATGAATGGAGGAGAAAAAGAGTAGAGACAATATGATGTCTTCCTTAATACACTCGCAAGGATGTAGGTCACAAGGCACAAATGGATTAGACTGGGAAGTCCAGTCGAGTACAGCTACTTTATATATGTTACAGGAAGGTGCACAGACCATAGGGTCCATGAGAAAGGTTACTTGATATAGATAAGTGAAAGAAGACATCGTGAGAGAAAGAAAATGATGATGGGAAAGAAAGAGCAGAAATTAATAAGGCATGTGTGCAGCATGTTTGTCTAGGCCATGGGTCACATGTAGTTTCCCATGGTCACATGCACATCACATGACTTCAAAGTCTGAACCATGTAAAATAATGCGCGAATGCGCTAAGTTAAAAAGTTTGAAAATATAGCATATCATAACACTTCTGGGCACAAACTATGGACCTTATAGAAAAGGTGAAGTTGCTTGATCTTTTTCAGAGTCATTTGGATTCAATTGAGTGTGATGCACTCAATGCACCCAGCCTGAGCACAGACTATGTCTATTGTTATCAGGATGCATTAATTGGAAAGCACTTCAAGAGTCTTGTGCAAGTGATGCCATTTATTATACATGATATCATACCTCAGACAGTCATAGATGAATGGACAACAATTGGAGAGCTTGTTGTCCTCATCTGGCATGCTAACATCGAGGACCTTGAGGTTTATCTTGTGTGTTTGTCTATGTAATGCTTGTTGTCTAATGTCCTGACTGAAGTTCAATAGGCACAACTTTCTCAAACAATTGAAGACTTCCTTAATGTGATGGCCATTTGTGCCCCCAGCATCCTCATCATGAAGCCAAAATTCCACTTTCTTGTCCATCTTCTGGCCTATATCGGCCAATTTGGACCTGCAATCATTTTCTCCACAGAGTGATATGAGTCATTCAACCACATCTTTCAATTAACATGCATACACAGTAGTCATCAGGGACCAAGCCATGATACATGTCAGACATTCGCATGGTTTGACATCCTCAAGCATGTTGTCACCAGGGGCTTCTGGTATGAGAAAGATTTACAGAAATGGATCCGCACTGGTCCATTTGTATTGGATTTCCTTTCCAATCATCCAGCACAAGCACACTTGCTTGGGATCAATTTTGATGAATCTAAGGATGAGCCTTTAGATGTCACAGGTAACTTGTGTCATATAACACCAGTCATATTATTAATGCTTGTCTTTAGGAATAGGCCACATCATCCAGGTGGCTTCTGCCATAGGGGGTCAAAATTCATGGGCGAGCTCACAGCTTTCAGAAGCCATCCCATGGGGGAACACTGAGTGTGCCAAAATTGGTACTGTTCCACCAGTGCCAGTGCGCCATTCAGATTGCAAGTATTTTCAAGGCAATGTGCTGATAGTGAAACATGGGGACAAGGTCAAGCTCACCAGCCACGTCATTTTCACTCATGCTTCATCAAACTCTGAATTCTCTATCAGGTGTGTGCTTGAGATACTGATTGATGATGCCCATCATTGTGTTGTCACACATGCCGCCATTCAACTATTCAAATTTGAGCTGACGTTGCACCCTAGTCTCCACATCCCAAGGCTATGCTTGACCAATCAAAAGGTTGTCATACCTTGTTCAGTGAGCATACTGGTATCCCTCCTGTCTCACAAGACATCCTAATTTGAAATCCAAGGGCATTATATGTGCTGTTAATCTGCAGCACAACTGTACAGACTTGAAGTGCACAGAACTTTCGCATCATACCATCCAGCAAGAAAGGGTCTCAACAACACAAATGAAAGCTGTAATCCATCATGAGGATACCCTGGATTATTTTCTCAATACCTTCTCCATTCATAACTATGTGTTCATTCATGCTGTATTGCCCACATCCTTACAAAAAACTCCTTTACATGTTGCGGCTCAGGATGTTGAGAAGGTTCACAAGATGGCAACTCAGCAAATCTGACAGAAAAAAGCCCAGCATGCATCCAGTCCTGCCCCTGCAAATATGGGTTTGGATGATGTCACTTTGGCTCCTCCTGTATTCGATCAATCATCTCAGCAAAAGCAAAGGCAGAAAAAAACTAACATAATGGCCACAATACACTGGTCCAACCTAGTGGCAGTTTCTGTGCAGTCCTCCTCAACCCCCCTTCAAACCAACACATCTAGAGGCCGGACTCCCCACCCTATCATGTCTATGACATCTTCATCTGTGGCTCATGCTCCATCCACAGTGTCTGATGTTTGACTACCACAGCCCTGTTCTGTTCTGGACACCCAGTCTGTCTCATCACTGTTTAGCAGCCCAATGTCTCTTTCGACCACATCTTTGTCCATGGCTTGTGCCCCATCCACAGTGTCTAGCATTCAACTATCACAGCACCACTCTGTTCTAGACATCCAGTCTGTCTCATCTCTGGTTAGTGGCCCAATCCCTCTTTCAACCACATCTACATCTTCGTCCATGGCTTGTGCTCCATCCATGGTGTCTAGTGTTCGACTACCACAGCCCTGTTCCATTCTGGACACACAGTCTGTCTTGTTGCTGTTTAGCAGCCTGGTCCCTCTTTCAACTACGTCCATGGCATCATCCTTGACTTGCCCTCCATCCATGGTGTCCAGCATTCCACCTCCACAGCTGCACCCTACTCTGGTCACCCAATCCATTACATTGTTGTCTACCAGCCCAATCCCTCTTCCGATTGCATCCATGACATCTGTGGCCCATAGCGTCCAACCACCACACCCACATCCTACACTGCCCACTCAACCGAGTTCAGTGTACTATGTAAGTATTCTATGTAGTCAACATGTTACATTTTCTCATCACTTGTAGTATCCTTACCCAATGATGGCACCACTTGTTACACTAATGGATAGAACCTAGTCGAAGCACACACTCGAGTGTAGTGCAAAGACACTTGAAAGCCCAGGGGTCTCACTATGACTAATCCTTAGACTAATCACTCGTGGAATGACCAGATTCTAGCAATAGATTGCATAGAACTAGATATAGAACCAGAGTACAAAGGTGAAGTATTTATACTACTTGGAACTGCACACAGACCATCTGGGTAAAGGGGAATACAAGGCAGTACAAGAGAGCTGCCTAAAAGAGGTTATTCATCTGTATCAAGAAGATTGTCTGTAAATGTGGTGTATTGCATGGTCAATGCCACAAGGGCAAAGCCCTCTCGCGTATGAGAAGATGAATGGGCGAGAGCATAGTTAGAAGGATAAAAAGGAAAGAAATCTGTAACACCACTTTCTGAATCCCCTGCTCCAACAGCCACGATGGCCATGACACACCAGTTCAACCTGGTGGTTTCTGCACAGCCTCAAACAGCTCCGCTTGCACCATATGGTACCCCAGTGGCCTGTTCCCATCCTGGACCTGCTCAAGGTCATTTCGGTTATCATATGTAGTTTTATACTGCAGGGCAACAACATGGTGCTCATTGAAACAACCCAAATGCGAGTACTAGTTGTACCACAGGTCATCACAGAATGTCAACTGGAGGAGGAGATGGAGCGAAGAGGAATGAGGCTCAGTCTTAAAGCTTTGGGGAAAACTCCAAGAGAACTAAACTGGAGGATGTCCAGTGAAGTCTTGAGGTCTTATATATCATTCTACATATGTGTACATGTTTATACCAGATCTACCGATATGGGCATAGGGGAGATGGTGATTAATAACATGAGGTGAAACATAGCCATGGAATGGAAGAACAGAGATTAAAGACATGATGCAACCACATGTGGTGGCAGAATGGAAGAGAAGCATAAGCAGAAATGAAAAGAAGTGTGCACAGCACAGAAATGAATGTGAGAACCAATATAACTAAAAGGAGTTAAAGTGTCTGATGAGACTTGTGAAAGTCTCTGAGTGCATTGCACTGTCTAATGGCATAGCCTGCAGCAGTGAAGATGATAAACGAGTCATGTGACCCATCATGTGATCTAGTCATGTGACTTTGAAGGTGAAAATAAGTTCAAGTCAAAAAGAAAAGAGACATTATAGAAATAAATAGACGTTGATAGGAAGCAAACCATAACACTCATTTCCAAGTTACCACCTCCAGTGCGCAACAATTTTACACTAATCCACAGCCCGCACCGCACAGTAATACAACTCTGTATTACCCTTCCTTGTAAACATCCTTTGTAACATTTGGGGGCTTTCATAGCATTGCATGAACAAGTTTATTATATGTAAAATAAGTTGCCAGAGAATTGAATGAATGTGAACTTTGTTTTGCTTGAAATTATGCCTGAGCACTGAGTGTTTGTTCCTTCAGAACCTCCAGCCACCATGTTCTGGCAATATCAGTTGCAAACAACATCTGGCTCTACTGATCATTCTCTTACTGCCCACCCTACTTCTTCTGGCACAAGCTTGAGAGCTTCAGTACCTGCTTCTAGCATCAGTAGGCATCTGTCAAGTGCAGGACCACATGGTCCTACAAATACTTCAGCTCTCAGTGCTGGTTTTGGAACTCAACCACCTCCTAGTTCTCAACCTCATTGATGTGCTGGTTCAGAATTGTCCTCAGAGGTTGAAGCACCCATATCTGCAGGTGTTTGCTGCCAAAGGAACTCTGGAGATTGTGATAACTCATACTCTGCACAACTTAGTCCTCGGTGCAAGAAATGACTCAAGACATATGCCAGGAACTTATGCAGTGAGCTCAAAGTCCCCAAGAAGATACTTTTTGACTTCATCAAGGCAGGTCACATTTTGTTGTAAATGTGTCTGAGTCATCCTCTCAGCTCACCAATACCATTAGTCTGGTGACATGTACTTTATGCTTGTCAATATGAAAGCTTCACTCCTCAAGTATGAAAGCAATAATCAAGCTAATGAATCTAAATTGCTCCTTGAGACCTTAACTTTAAAGGACTTTGAAGTATTCATATGCCCATGGTATCCAGTTGACCTCAATTGACTATTTTTTCAACAGATTGCCCTCCATAATTGCCTCTTGACTTGTTTGCTTTCCCCAAATCTTACTGCATATGTGACAGACACACAGTGCCATATCATGGTACTATGTTCCTTCTCTGGCTCACACCTGATTGATGATTACTAACCTGCTTGTCGGCCACATGCTATGTAGGATTTCATCTTTGAGCACCAAGATGTATTCAAGATTCCAGCTGGTGTTTTTGATGACTCTGAGCTCAAGGCCACACTCCATGTGACAGTATCTAGATTGCTTGCAACCATTCACTCTCATTTGAAGTCGCAGGTATCCACAAGCAGGTGACCTTTTAGCCTGGTTGTCAAATTATCTAACAAAGTCACATAACTAGTTAATGTTGTCCATTTCCAAGAAGACATGTATTATTGATGTCACAAAATCATTGGCACAACTCAGTTCTGGAATGGAGGTGGAGGCCACACATTGGAATAGACTTGCTTTTCTTGTAAGTGAATTCACACAAAACTCAACAGGCCACTGCCTCCGCATCTTCCTCATCAGTACTGGTGATCTCAAAAATATCCCCCTCCAAGTTTGCTTCCAGCCCAACATCATTCCCATGCTTAAGGTTGACATAAAGAGGAAAGTGGAGAAGCTTGGCATTGATGTTCATGGTATAATCAAGGAACCTTGTGCTGGTGGTGCCTCAGTGGCCATGGAGCAAGACCCTGGGTCAGCCCAGAATGACATGGCAGCCAGCACCCCCAGCCATACTGGTGTAGACAGTTCTCTGAGCCTCACCTTTGGGCCAATGGGTGATGGACTGAGTAATACTGATGCTGATGGCATCCCTGATGTCAAGAACCCTGAGCAGGAGATTGATGAACTTAGTGTGGACAACTTGGGATTTGGGCTTGACAGCAAGGCCACAGTCTTCACCAATAACAAGTTTTGGAACTATGTCAACTACATACTCAATGTCTTGTGTGAAACTGCTCACAAGGGAGCTGGTACAAAGGAAGAATTCAAGAGCAAAGTTGCTGGGTAGGTTAAGTACCTAAATGACTGCTGGTGGTCAACAAACTGACATGATTCATAGTATTATGGTGCAAATTTTTCAGGATGATCTCATGGACTGTCCCAGCCATAGGAGAGTGATCAAGCTGTCAGCTGTGAATCCTCCATGGCAGAATACTATCAAGCATGGTTTGATGTGGTAGATTCTCTCATTTCCGCCTTACTGTCTTTATTACTGTGCTGTGCCTTTACACCTCTTTAATACAATCCCCCATGATTTTACTTCTCTGGCATGGATGCAGATGATATGATTCAAAAATTGTGTGACCCACATCAGTGGAATTGTACAGTGTATATCTGTGGAAGTATCTAATTCCTGGGGTATAGAAGATGTATCCTGTATATACAACCAATATATGCAGTGTACATCCTCATCAACTATTCACCAAGATTGGGCAGGGGGTAGACAACCTATATCTGGGTAACAATATAACACCATGGTTCATTTTGAGTCTAGTGTAGAGATCTGGCATGGATGATGCACCCATGAGTGTCAGCATGGTGTCACAACATTCAGATAGTGTGTGTAATATGCTCTAACCCTGAGATCATTGGTGGAAATTTTTGAGTTGTTTCCAGCAACAATGCCAGAATCCAAGACATGTACATAGTTTAAATACCAGTTGCATAATCGCAAAAAAAAATACCAATGGTACAATTTTTATGAACCAACATGTAGAAGTATATCTGACTGCTATATTGTGCCTTTATTTGTTATACAATGGCATAAATAAATAATAAGGCACTTTCTACACTGCCATTTATTATAGGCTGGAAAATAGATATATTCATGATGTAATACTGTGAACCCCTTGCACATATGTACATCCATCTCCCATTAATTTTACAGGATCCTCTGACCATTGTGGAAGCTTGTATAAATCGATAAAACACACAGGAGGCATGGAAAAGTCTGTGAAGGTATAGGAGATTTACTATAAAACATATCTCTGTACACTATACAATGTGTCTTCTGCTGTACAAACATTATAGACTATGATCTGAGTATGTGTGGAACATTGCTAGCTGAAATTCTCCATGGTTGTGACCAGCAAAATGTCACAAATGCGAAATTATTTCATTGAGTGACCATAAAGTGTACATATTGTGTCACTGATACTCATAGTGTTTTACATATAGTTTGTAGTTCTCCTATATCCTTGCTCCATTTAACCAGATCTGGACAATCAGAGGCTGCAGGTAGATAGCATAATGTGTTTACATTCATTTGCAATAATTTATGTGCTTATCAGACCAGTGGATCAGTGGTGATATGTGTTTTTAATCTGTTGTAGTAAATCTCCTATACCTTCACACACTTTCCCACACCTCCTGTGTGTTTTATCGATTTATACAAGCTTCCACAACGGTCAGAGGATCCTGTAAAATTAATGGGAGATGGACGTACATATGTGCAAGGGGTTCACAGCATTACATTATGAATATATCTATTTTCCAGCCTATAATAAATTGCAGTGCAGAAAGTGCCTTATTATTTATTTATGCTGTTGTATAACACATAAAGGCACAATGTAGTGGTCAGATATACTCCTATTGGTGTATATATGCCTTCTAGATATGCCAAATATGTTCACACTCAAGGGAGGAAGTGTGGTGAAGCAAACAACATATCTCTCATAGTTACTATTTCAGACATAACCAAGTATGGTCATTTGGTAGGAGTACTGAGGGCCAGGGTTCGATTGGTACTACTCGGCTACCGATTTGATGATGTAAGTAATGCAATGGCGGCACGATTTCCCCTGGCCGCCGAAAACTTGTGTCAGGATTGACCGGTCTCCATATCTAATCTAATCTAAGCCTGAAATTCCAGTGCATACCTCCATAATATGTATATACCACTGTCA
>JBBPQN010000027.1:0-41400 GCA_038092575.1 Boletus subluridellus | reverse complement strand
GTTGGGGATTCAGCAGGTCAGGCAGGTGAGTGGTCAGGCAGTGCAGTGGTTGGGTAGTCAGGGAAGTCAGGCCTTTAGTTGGGCCATTGGGCTGTTGGACAGTGGGTTAGTGCACATGTTGTGCTGTTGCTGAGCAGGGAGAGTGGGCAAGGATGATGGTGAGAGAGCATGTGGAGACAATGGCACAATGTGCACATTGTATGGTCACCTCCCCATGCTAAGTGCCAGGGCAAAGGTGAGGGCAAGAGACAGTGCAACAGGCGTTGTGCAGTTGCTGAGTGGGGAGGGTGGGGAAGAAAGAGGGTGACAGCGATGGCAATGTTGAGGTATGACAGGGTCAAGGGGTGGTGAGGACAAGGGACAGCATGAGGGACAGCACAACATGCAGTGTTGTCAGTTGAGGGTGTGGCTGTGGATGAGGATGAGGACAAGGATGAGGAACAGCACAACACATGCAATTGCATGCATCATGCATCATTGGTTGAGGGTGAAAGTGAGTATGTGGATGAGGATGAGAGGAGGCAGGACAGCACACCAAGGCTCAAATAACAGCTTTATGACCTGGTAGAATGGGTGCAACCTGCACTTTTGATGCACTTGCTTCATTGACAATGACTGCTGGAGCTGCTCAGATAGACCAGGACTTAGCAATCACTAGGGGTTGAGGGTGGTAGAGTATGGGACTGTAACAATGGTAATGGCTCCAGAAAAGGCATGATGTCTTGATATGCAGATGCAAGAGTGTTCTCAAGCTGTCCCAATGGGTTGGGTTAGTGCAAGGCTGCAAGCATGTTGGATAAGGTACTTAGGTGTTGACAATGGTGTCAAATGCATGGAATTCCAAATTTGGATAGTAACAATGGTAAATTAGTAATACTACCACAGATAAATCTCCTCAATTACTAACTTGACAGATACATTTCCAGGCTAATCCATCATGCAGGTACAGTAGGGGGTTTTGACATGCACTACCTGTACCCATATCTGTGTGTACCCATATCCGTGACCTGTATGGATTAGCCAGACCTGTGATATTGCTCAAGTTTAGTATGTTGAAATTTTTTTTATATGACTGCACTGACTTTGGATGTAATGTATTAGTTACAGGGAATCATATTTCAGACAACATATATGAGAGCTGGAATATTTAGCCAGTAATAGCTGGGTCCGACTCCAAAGATGATGGAAAGGACAATTGTTCTGAAAACAAAAACTACTGCCAGCAAGCCCATCATTATGGGACTCACCCTCATGCGATCATCCAAGTTTGCAACCATTGCATCACATCTGTCAGATTTCACTCCCAGTGCCCACCTGCCTGCATACCACTCTCTACAAATGATAATTACCTCTGCTAGTACAATTCCCCTGATGGCCCTGATGGCCATCAGAGATTCAACCCTTGGGACACTGGGTACTCTATTTCTATATTGTGTACAATGGAATCACTCTTTTAAGCCCCTGCTACCTGACAACCTTCATAATTCTAGTTTTTCTTTTTCATTCACTTTTCTGGCCCCTTCAACCTAATCACATTCATGATTCATTCCCTGTCTTTACTATTGAATACAGTCATTGTGATTCTTATGACTCAGAAGTTGTGATATCTGCTGCACAACATTGGAAATTCTTTGGAAAGCTGAAGAGAACAGACACTGTTGCCACTGTCACCAGTTGCCATCAGACCACTCATCGTGACTGTTCTGATCGATCACTGATGATTCTATCAGACTCCACAGTTCTTCCATATTGTATTACATAGCTAAGTATGTTGTAGGGGGGTTCAACTGGCCTGAAGAGAACTCAGGCCATGTCAAAGCATGAATGCAATTCCTTCAACCCATTCTGATTGGGTTTGTGGGTCCCCTCTGGCACTTTGCTACCAGAAATCCAGCAACCAGGCCTTCAAAAACTTCATGAACACCTTGACTTCCTTGATGTAGGGTGTTAGAAATCCAACCTACTATAACAGTGCACATCCTTAGAAAGCTGCAGCACACCTGTCATGATGAGCTGAGGGGGATGGTTAGCATAGTCCGCATAAAACTGATTATGAAGGTATTTGTTGGAATCATTGATTGTGCACTCGATTTTTGTACTTAGAAGATTGTGGCACATTGTGGCACATTGTTGTTGTTGTTGTTATTTGTTTGTTGTTCGCTCCTACAGTAGTCAGAGTCCATTGTCTTCACTTTCCTCCAGTTTCTGACAGTGGACTCCAGGTATGTTGCATTTTATATTACTTCCAATCTAGTTTCTGACAGTGGACTCCAGCTGTGAGATTCCAGCTGTTTAACAGGTTATGAGCCCTGCCCTTTGACCTCTGTGCTTCAAGTGTCACAGCCACTCAAAATTTTTCACCTTTCCTGCCAGAACTTGTTCCCTACACCATTCACACTTCGTTTCCACTCCATTGCACCCACATGTCGTCCGAAAACCAGCACCATCAGACATGAAATTGTGATTGTCAGCCATCTTGGGGCTCTGATTGCGTGACAAGGACAATCCAGGCTCCATGGGGGTGGTGACAGGCTTGCAGTCCGCCATGGCAAAGCAAGCGAGCATGTCGAGGCAGTACTGGCACTGGGAGATGGTGAGGGAAGTGTGTGGAGTGATCTCGATCAATCTTGATGCTTAGAATCTCTGTGGTTGGCCTCAGATTGCAGAATTTGAAGTGATTGCTCAGATCTGCAATGGCCTGCTTGATGGCATGCTCAAGGGTCCATGTCCCATTCTCCTTGTGCACTTCGAGCTCCTTCAGTGCAGCTTTACGCCACTGATCTGCATTCTTTCATCGTAGAGCCTCTCTGAATGACCTTGGATGCACTGTTGAGGCACTGAAAGTGGCAGCCATGTCTGTCTCTTCATCTGAGTCAACTGAGTCGTTGACAAGTTGAGCTGGACTGAGTTTCCACCATTCTCGAGGTTGCTGGCAATTTCTGTGAGGGAGTCTAGCACCTATGCCAATGGGACTGACTGGTTTGATGAGTCAAGATGGAGGAGCTGCAGCTGCAGATGGCATGATAGACACTGCTGGAGCTGATGGGAGTGCTGCCTGCTGTTCCACATGGGTAACAGGAGCCCCCCCCAGCAGGTAGAACCCCGGGAACCCCGGAATCGTCGCTTTCATTATCCTCATACCAGGGAGATCAGGGACAATATATGCACCGGTGCGTCCTTTGGAGGTGGATCATGCGATGTTGTGGTTGGCACTACTGGGAGAGTGCGCTTGTCGAAATCAGCGCGTTCTGAGATGATGGTGTGCTTCATGGTTGGATTGTAGAATTTCCAACCCTTGTAGCCATCTGGGTGGCTAAGCCAATGAAGACGCACTTCTCATAGTGAGGATGCAGTGGAGGACGTTTGTCCTTCTGAATATGCACATATGCAGTTGATCCCCAAAGTCTGAGGTGCGAGATGTCAGGTTTGCGTCCATGCCAGAGTTCATAGGGTGTTGCATTATTGAGAGTGCTGGTGGGACATCGATTCCACACATGCATGAGCACAGCAAGGGCTTCACGCCAGAATGCCATGGCCAGGCCTGACTCCTTCAACATGGCAGTGATGCGCTCAGAAAGCACTCGACCGGCAGGCTCTGTGACTTGTGACTCTGTTTTGTTGGGGACATGCATGAACTGTGTGCTGGTGCTCTATACCACACTGCTGGGTGAACTCAAGCATGGCCTTGCTCATTATGAATACTCACCTCCCTTGTTGTCTCGCAGGCATTTGATGCAACACTCTGTCTGGTTCTCTGCGAATGCCTTGAACTGCTTGAAAGCATCAAAGATGTCCAATTTCGCTCAAATGGGCAGTAAATAGTCATCAATGAATGTGACCCAGTAGCGATATCCAGAGAACGTTCTGTAAGGTAGGTACTTCATGGATGTCTGAGTGAACAACTTGAGAGGCTTTGACATGCGAGATTGTGAGCTGGGGAATGGATTGGTATGCATCTTGCCAGCTAGGCATGGTTCACAGATTGGGCCAGGCAATGACTTGCTGTCCAGCTTCATCCCAGTAACTAGATTGTGATCATGGAGTGATTTCACATCAGCAAGGTTATGGTGGGTGAGTCTGCGATGCCAGAGTGGTCATTGCAGGCTTGGCATACTCACTCACTGGCTCAGTAGTCCTGTCTAAGAATGCTGCATTGTGGCTCTTGATCCTGGCAATGAGTAAGATATAGCACAGCAAGGAGGTTGTTGTGAAGGTCAGGGACATGCAGGACATTTGTAAACTTGACAACTCGACACCTTTTTCCATCTATGACTGGGTGGAAAACCACAGACCACAGTGTTGTCTGCAAGCTTGATTGGGACGTGTTTGGGACTGTAATGGCACAGCCAGTGACAATGTGGGGTCATATGAGAAGTGGCCCCCAAGTCTGCATTCCAGTTGTGGTCAGCATCGAGCAGGAGTGGTGAGAGGGGGTCAGAGGGGTCACTGGAATGAAGACTTGCATTTCCTGCATGTTCTACCACCTCCTGGGACTCTGTCAATGCATTGGCAGCCTGGGCAACCTGGGCCTGTTCTCCCTTCCTCTCCTTGCCCTTGGACGACTTGTAGTACTTCTTTGTGCATTGCAGGGTGTAGCACTTGCATTGGCAGTGCCCAGACTTCTCACAGAATGAGCAAGGTGTGTTGGGAAGGCATTTGCAGCCAGAGGATGACAAGGAGAGTGCTGAGTCGCTTGTGGTGGTTGGCAGGGCATCAGGACAAGGTTGGTGATGAATTTCCTCTGTCTGGAATGCAGCTTTCACCTTGTCCTTGTCCTTGTCTGTCAGGAGCGCAAGGGATGATGTAAAATGCGCAAAATCATGTCCTAGCACTCGGATCATGGCCATGCAAGTCAGCTCATCATCTAGAGCCTTCAGGTCAAACTTGGAGCTGTGCAAATCCTGGATCCTTGCCATGGACTCCTCCACTCGTGCTGCAAGCGCAGGCAACGTCTCCTCAGCATGTTTCTGGATGCTGAAGAACTCATCATAGGCCACAGAGCAATTGCTGGCCTTTTTCTGAATGAAAACTGCTTTGAGCACAGTCCAGGCCTTGGTCGGGTCATCCTGGTCTGCTCTCATGTGTACTCGCTGGTCTGGAGCCACATTGAGCATCAGCTCCCCAGCTGCCTTGTCCTGTTTCACATCCCAGGCAGTTTGTTCCACTCCAGAAGCTGTGGGGCACGTTTCCTTGCCATCAATGAGGTGCCAGAGGCCTTTGGAACGAAATAGGGCCTTCATTTCTTCGCTCCAGATAGTGTAGTTTTTGTCATTGAGAGGCTGAATGCAATGGTGCTGGTTTTTGGACAACATGTGGGTGCAATGGAGTGGAAACGAAGTGCAAATGGTGTAGGGAACGAGTTGTGGCAGGAAAGGCGAAAATTTTCGAGTGGCTGTGACACTTGAAGCACAGAGGTCAAAGGGCAGGGCTTATAACCTGTTAAACAGCTGGAATCTCACAGCTGGAGTCCACTGTCAGAAACTAGATTTGAAGTAATGTAAAATGTGACATACCTGGAGTCCACTGTCAGAAACTGAAGGAAAGCAAAGACAGTGGACTCCGACTACTGTAGGAGCGAAAACAAACAAGCAACCACAACAACAACAATGTGCCACAATGTGCCACAATATTCTAAGTATGAAAATGGAGTGCACAATCAATGATTCCAACATAAATTGAGACTGATAGTTAATCTCTGGTTGCATCTCCTTCTGAATGGGTATGCACTTTCCTGGGCCATCTAATAACTGTCATATATCATCTGTTTTTGTGAAATGTCTCCAGGTGATCTGGAAAATCTCTGTCTCATTCTCAGTAAGCCCATTTGTATGATTGCCATCTCCCTCATTGTTACCAGAATCACTGAGGCTTATTAGGGTCTTTGCTTGGCCATATGGGCTGATCTCTGCATATTGAAATGCTTTCAGGAATCCCATGTTTCATCACAATGTTGTAGATTGCTGTATGCCCATCATGGTTTTAAAAGTAAGAGCATATAACAGTAATAGTTGTTATCACTCTCTGCACTTCCATTCTTTTTTGGCAGGCTATCTCCAATAATCACTGGAACTGTGGCTGTTGCATGGAACTTCAGGTTGTGTGATTCAAATTGAGGATGCTGATCAGAAGAGAAAGGATGTTGTGCAGTCTGAGAACATCCATGAGTGTGGGAATTATTGTCATTATCAGAACCATCTTCACTTTCAATAGTGGTAGTTTCCATTTGTGTTGCCTTCTGACAAAATACCACTAACTCCAGGATAGTCTTTCTGGAGTTTCCTGTGCTTCCAAGACTTCTGGATGTTCCCATGCTTCCAACACTTCCAGAAGTTCCCACACTTCCAGCACTTCCAGTGGGTCCAGTGGTTCTGATACTTTCTGAAGTAATTGCTCAGTGATACCTCATTTACATATCCATTAGCATAACCTTCATTCAAATTCTCTTCCCTGATACGTATTAAGGTACAAGTATGCCTCAATCTCATACTATTTAGTCTCTTCACTTTACTCCCAAACACCTCAGTTGTTTTTGCCCATCTTAGGCAGCAGCTGAGGTGAGTTGAAAGCTTCTTAATACTTACTCTTAAACTAATGTACCATAGCCTTGGTTTGCTCTGATATTACTAGCCAGACCTCCACCTTTCACACCTTCTGCTTTAGTACCTTTTTGTATCAGAAATAGTAAGTATCAACAGACTAATGATGTTGGTGAGACCAACCTTCCATGTACTTTCAATAAACTCCCATAAAGACAATGATTCAAACTGTGGTGGGATCAGCCTCAATTGATAATCCAAAATATTGCTTGCAATAATTGGAGTTTCTAATGAGATGTCCATGGCCATTTCTTCTTCCCAGTCCTCCTCCTCATCATACATGTTCCCTTGCTCTCCATCAGGGTGGTCATTATGCAAGTGCTCATGCTTCATGAGGCCTTTAAGGAAGTCATGGAGTCTGAAGGTGGAAAAGTTGTGGCTTGTGTAGAAATCTCTGCTCCCAACAAGTTAACTCATAACTTGTTGATGCGAAATTTCTTGACGACCCATCAATGAGTTAACACACTTGTAATCAGATTCCAATCCTGAAAAGCTTGTGTGGACATCAGCTTTAAATTTTTTGGAATGACTCTTCAAAGCAGCTTGCAGTGTGTGGACACCAGCATGTATCTTTAAGTTAATTTTTGTGATGTAATCAGTGATATAATATATGAGTGCTTTAGCAGCTGGCCTGGATCCCACAAATTTGATGTCCATATTACTCTGAAAAAGGAAAAGGATACCATTGTTGAAATTGTTGATCCATGAATAGAGCTATGTAGTTGAATTGACAATGTTTCTTTATCAAGCTCAGTAAACCCTCTTATCTGGCCATTTATGCACATACAGCAGTTACCATCTGACCAGACCTCACCTTTCTTGAGGTGCTTGTAGCATGTATCATTGTGAACATGCCAGTTACACTTTACTGCTAACCATTGGATGAATTGACACAACTCAAAACTCAAATTGCAAATGCTCCTGCCTTGCCTCCTGTCATATGGAAGGGCACTGCTCTAATCCTGGCAAGCCCTAGGAGGGTGAGCTGATTGACTTTGTGCCATGCCTGGACATGAGTCCACCATTCTTCAAACTTTTTACTGCAGTTACTGTCATAGGTCCTGGGGTCTGTGAAAATCTCTGATATTTTTGGCTCTGTGGGAGCCACATGTCTTGAGCTAGAAGCTCCTTGTGTTGACTGTGCTGCTAGTTGAGTGTCAAGTTGGTTTATACATTCATTGAGCACAGTGTTTAGAATGGAAGAGGTGTTTAGCCTCACTTCTTGTACTTCTAGAAAAAGCTTTAATTGAGAGGTGAGATCATTCCAATCATTGTCTGCAAGTGCTGCAGTCATAAGTGCTGCAGCAAGAGTGGAAAGGGAGGGATGTCATTGTATAAAAACTACTGGATGTAATGCTTGGATGTATGTCAGGTATATGTAACAAGGTCTCAGAACCTTTGTTGTATAGGTTTCTTTGGGGTTAGGTTCACCACTGCATAATCTCCTAATGGAGTGGAGGGCTGTTCTGTTCTTTTTTGGTCTAGGTACTTCCTCTGGCACCTCTTCCTCTTCTCTCTCTCTTTTGACTCATACTTTGTCTAAGCATGGTACTTCATTCCACATGCTAGAGATGAACCTTGTGAGCTGTATGCTTGGTGAGTGTTCCAGTAGTGGGAGAGAGGTAATATCTCTCTCTATGAAATGTGAATATTGGAGTTGGAATTGATCATTGTCTAAGAGGGCATCATTTGGATCATAGTATGAGCCTTCCATATTGATCTCTCTGACTCCTGATCCAAAAGGTGTCCTTGGGATGTGTCTTGTAGCCCAATGTGTAGGGCTGTGGCAATGCAGGCTAGGGGTTCTCTTGGGTAGGGGGCATCTCTGTCTGGATCTTATACTAAGCAAAAGGTAGAAGGTTCTAACTCTTCACTAAGAGTCTTAAGAACTACATTGCTGGAGAATCTGGGTCCTCTTTACATGCTGGTTCCAGAACAACTGGTTCCACTAACCTTTCAACTGGCTCCCAACTACTACTAGGGTACAACTAAACAAGATGCTAGCCAGGAACTATGATAGTTCTTGGACCAATTTCAAGACTCTCATCAAGCAACACTTCTGGTCCTCCACAGAAAAGGATTGGAATAGAAAGGTGCTTACCTCCCTTAAGCAAGAAGACCAAAACATGAATACATACCTCATGAAATTTGAGACATATCAAACTCTCACCAAATATGATGATGGAAGACTTATGGAATTACTTGAACAAGATACTAATCAACAAATTGTTGAAAGGCTAATTTTGGAGCACAGCAGGTTTAAAGACCTTGCCATTTTCAAGAAACATCTTCACCTAGCCAGCACAAGGAAACAGCTTCTCAAATTCATCTCCAAAGGAATAGCAGACCAGGCCAAAACAAAGGACCCTAATATCATGGAAATAGACACTACCCAGTCCAGCAGTGTTAAATGTTTCAACTGCAGTGGCCTCAGCCACATCAGCAAGAATTCCAAAAAGCTGAAGCTTCAATGCAGTAAATGTAGTAAATGCCACTTCTTTGGTGGCGGCCACCAAAAGGGCTGCTTCAAATATAGTGCCAAGAAAGAGTACAAGGTCTGTGGAGTGGACACCAAGGAAATGTCCTTGGATGACAATAAAAGCACTGAATCAAAGGAAAAAGGAAAGGAAAGGGATTGGTTCCAATCCATTAAAGGCATGAACCTTGATGAAGCACATGCTTGGAAAAAAAAAATATTCCATTTATGTCCCATTGGGGTTGGCTAACCCTATGTAGGACAGATCTAATGTGGAGCTAAAGGGACACCTGTGTCCTGCTGAATCTCTGATTTTGTGAATGCCCCAGGGGCAGGCTGTAAGGCCCCTCCTGGTTCCACCATTCCTGCTGGCTGGTTTTAGATGTGCAAATTAACTAATCTTCAACTCCCAGTATGCATACATAGCTGATGTGTATAGGAGTGTTTTGTACATAGATGAAGGAAAAACATGTGCCCATCCACCAAGGTAGAAGTGCACAGTTGGAAGTAAGGGGTTGGCTGCAAAGCTGTGTGTAAAGTAAGAAGGGGGGATCTAGGTAGGGGATAACCTAGAAAGTGTCCTTTGGTTAGTACTTCATAAATTGAGTTTACCTTTTACATGTATAGAACATGTGGGCTCCCATCTGTCAGTGGGTGAAGTGTTGGTGGTGGTGTGTTTTGATGAATATGTGAATAGGGTGTAGAGTAGAGTAGGTGTGTCTATGTGAGGAAGAGGAGATATTGGTGAGATTTATTAACATCAGAGTAAAAGTGACATTTTCAGTCACCCTGTTTGTTCAATATATGCTAGGAGGTGGGGAACTGTGGTCCTTCATTATCTACATAATATAGTGCTGACTGTGGAGGGTCCAGCACTCAATAGTTATCTAGACTATGTATAAGAGGAGGCAAGAAGCAAGAGCTTTGAGTGAGAGAGTGAAAGATGACTTTATTACACCATATGGTGTGTAGGTCAAAGTTAAGTGAAATCTAAAGGGTACAGAGGAGTGCTATCTATACTGCCTGAAATTCTTAGGGCAGGTGAGTCTAAATAAGGTAAAGCTATAAAGGGCTGGCATGACACAAGTCAGGTAATTAAGGAACACAACTTGCATATGAGAGAACATGAGGAGAAGGCTATGTCTGTGCAGGTCAAGTAGATTCAGAAGAAAATGGAACAGAAGGAAACAGAATGGAAGAAGGTGGAATGAAAAGAATAGGATCATTGAGGTGGTGTCTTGGGTGAAGATAGAAAGGAGGGAATAGGATCAAGAAGGCTGTGTTGGAACAGCTCTTCCCATGCTGTTTCCAGCACAGCATACTTTCAAAAATTGAGGAGAATATTATCCCATAGTGAGAAGTCTGTCATGGGGAGGTCAGGGATGACTGGAGAAGAGGAAAAATGGGGTGGGGCCTCCTCAACCATAACACTAAGCCAGTGATTGAAGTATTTCCATATATTTAAGGTCACTGGACTGGATCACAATGACAATTGAGTTCTGTACACAGGGTTGTACTTGAAGACATTAGCCCCCCATGGTATGACCAAGAGGTTGACTCACTGGACCAACAGGTCCCATTTTGGTCATTTGAAGATGTGATCTGTGAACTATTCAAACAATTTGTCCATGAGGCATCCACTCAGAATGCTGCAGATCAATATGATCATATGAGATTCACTCCTGATAAAGGAGTGCTTGTGTATTATAATGAGTTAAAGCATCATGTGCATCAAATGGTGCAGCCCCCTGATGATTACTCATTTAGGAGGAAATTCCTCCATGGGTTACCCCACTCAATCTTTTGAAGTATCTTTGCAGCTCATAGAATATTCACTGAGTACTTGACTATTGAGAAAATCCTTGAGGAAGTGTGGAGGATGGAGACCACACAGAAAGCAATAAATATGCATATGAGAATGAGTCACACTAGCTCCTGAGGGAAACCCTCCCAGGGACAGAGTGGTTTGCATCCACATGACAAGAAGAGTTCTGTGAACTCTTTGGCCCAAGAAGGTCCTAAGTATTTCAAGAAAGGAAATATGATATATTGCTGTAAGGCAAAATTCCTGCATAAAAACAAAGGGAAAGGTGGGACCACCCACCATCACAAGAGCCATCAGACCTATATACATGAGCAGACAAAAAATCCCTAGAAATTCCTTCTGGAGATGATGTGCTTCAAATTTGGGCATGAAGGCCACTATTCAAATAATTGTCCCTCAGGTTTACCTCACAAGGAGGGACTGAGTACATCAGCTAAGCTGTGATTATTTGCAGCTGAAGTGCAAGAAGAGGGACTGGAGCAGGGACACTCCTGTGGTATGGAAAGGTTGGCTGAAGCTGACCAAACAGAGTCAGTAAATGAGGAGCCTTTGACTCCACAAGAAGTTATAGATGAGGTCAAGGAAAATCTTCATGATGTTGAAAACATCAAAGATGATGTCAGAATCATTATTTCTTATTTAGTATTACTCAATTACTTAAGCACATAGTATTTTTAGTCTCAAGTAGCTAGTTACACCTCAGCTGGTTTCCCAACCACTGAGTACTTAGATATTCAATAGCTGAACCTTTCAGATACTACAAGGAATGTTCAGAAGTAGGTGACAATGGTGAACCAGTTGCCTACTTTGGTGCCATGTATCATGAGGAAGGATCCTCTGAGGACAATAACACTGAACATGATTCAGAGGAGAATGGCAGAGAAAATGCCACTCAAGTGGAATTTGAAATCCCAACTCTGGACAACTGGAACTGGTTATCCTTATATGAGGTGACACATACAAATGTGTGGAGAATGTTGCCTCCATATGTACATATCATGTAGCTGAATGGCTACAAAACCCTAATTCATCACTTAGAAAGGCACTTGCAGTGCCATGAGAATCTATAGAACAAGAATTTTTGTTCAGGCATAGATGAGGGGAGTTGAGCAGTGCTCAAACCCTCCCATACAACAGACAATTGTCTGCAAACAGCACTATGTATAATGGCTAATCACATCCAGTGTCTGGATGAATGCCATCTAGATGTCATATGTCAAACAATGTTGGCATTGTACAATATGTAGCAACCTGACAGTATCAAAATAGTGTTTATGCCCAGAACAAGGAAGTGTTAGTAGACACTCAAGGAAAAATATGGATTGAGAAGAACAGAACAATACAGTTCTGTCCACTTGTTGAGGAAGTATGTATGTATGAAGTGCTTCACTCAGAATATCTGGTGAGAATATGGATCTGGACAATGAAAGTATATCCTTTAGTGTAGAGAATAGCTCTACAGAAAGTAGAGGGATGTGGTTATCTCTCTATGGTGCAGTTTATGAAGGTGGAACTTGCACTGAGTGCAACAACCACATTGAACACATATTTGAAGCTGCAATCAGCAGCAACCAGAGACTACATGTAGCATTATGCTACCCATCCAAATTCACTGCTTGTGAATATAATTGAGGATGGGATGACTGAAACTGAGCACAGATGGAGGGACATGGTCTAAACATAGACCACACTACTGTACATGTGCTTTATCTACACTTGTGGACCAATTACAGGTCCTAGTAGAACACCAGAAAGGTGTACAGTAGCAGATAGTCTGTGAGAAGTCACTTCCTTGTTAAGAGGAAGAAGGGATAATCCTTCATCTGTAAACTGGACAAGTGCAAATATTGATGTGCTAGAAAGTGATGTGCATGATATCAGACTCTGAGATGTCAGGATATATCCTGATGATACATATAATGGTGGAAACACCACACAGAAACATTGTAATAGGAAGGAACAATACCTCTGATGATAGAGTCATTCACATGGCAGCAATCAATGTTGCTGCCAAAAACAACCCAGGATCTAACAACTCAGACCATATGTTCCAGTATGCAATGCATATGAAAGTACTGCCTGAACAAATAGCATAGACATGCCTGCATGTCACACCAGAAATGCACATGTGCACAATGATCACAACTACAATCAATAGGTGTAAAGCATACACAATGGTGTATACTGGCAGTATTGGTAATTTTATAAGTCCTGCATTTGCAAAAGTTGCAAAACTGAGGGTATTTACCCTCAAGCAAGAGCTAATGCTGCAACTTGGATGCATAGGCAGCTGGTCAAAAATCATGCATTATGGGATGTCCACCTTGGCTGTAGGAAAATACAGCAGTGAGGTGTACCTCAACATACTGAATATAGATTGCTACAATTGTATACTAGGTATCTTCTATTTGCATCAGAATAACACAGTATTAGACCTCAGATCAAAGTCAATTGCAATTGGTAATGTTAAAGTTGCCTTACTCAACAAGTTAGTAGCATTAGATGCTATAGGTCTTTGTCCCCACTTCAAAGGGGCAAGGACAGAAAGACCATCTCACTGACTTGTGAGCCCTACAAAGCTGCTATGGCTTTATGAGAGCTTTAAGAGGGGGGAGATGGGAACAAAGGCAATAAAAGGAAAAGGAAAAGAGCAAGTATCACAACTCACAATAATACATAAGAATGAGGAAAATATTGAAAAATGAGGATATTCCTCAATTATGGAGCCAATGGCTCCAAGTGTTACGCTGATGCGTAGAACCTAGTCAAAGCGCACACTCAAGTATAGTGCAAAGACACTAGAAGCTTTAGGGGTCTCGCTATGACTAATCACAAGGACTAATCACTCATGGAATGACCAGATTCTAAGCAATAGATTGCGTAGAACTAGATGTAGAACTATGGTACAAGGTGATGTATTTATACTACTTGGAATGGCGCACAGACCAGCTAAGTAAAGGTGCGCACAGAACATCTGGGTAAGGGGGAAGACGAGGCAGTACGAGAGAACTGCCTAAAGGAGGTTATTTGTCCGTATCGAGAAGATCGTCAGTAAAGGTAGCATGCCACATGGTCAACGCCATAAGGGTGAAGCCCTCTCGCGTATGTGAAGACGAATGAGCGAGAGCGTAATTAGAAGAGTAAAAAGGAAAGAAATCTGTAACACCAAGAATATTGACATATACTTGGAGGGATAGTTTCAAAAATTCCTCTGCTTTGAGAAGTCAATCATCAGATACCAATAATTGATGAGGAGAAAGATTACTCCTACCATCTACTCCATTGCTCAGATGCTCTGAAGCAACAGTTGTCAGATAACATCTGACTATACATAGATGCAGAATGGTAGATCATGAAAAGTGTTCCACAAGCTGTGCTAATACTATGCATTCCAAATAAAAGCAGAAACTTGTGAACAGTCATTGACTGTCACAAAAGAAGATAATATGATCAAGGAGGTAACACCATTCCCTGACCAGGACCAGATCTAAATGGATGTGGCCCAAGTGAAATATTGCTCTAAAATTGACCTATCAAATGCATATAAAGAGGTTCATATTGATCTGAAGAATATCTGGGAGATGACTTTCTCAATAACCTATGGGATCTTTATGAGCCAGGTCATGTAGATGGAAGACTGTAATGCTCCCACAACATTTCAACATTTGATGACAGTGATCTTTAGAGATCATATTGGACATTTTGTATATGTCTATCTCAATGATATATTCATCTATAGTGATACATACTTTGGAGGATCATGAGAGACACCTCTGGATAGTATTTGACCTTCTACAGAAGGCCAAATTCTATCTTGAAAAAGAAAAATGTGAATTATACATTGACAGACTTGGCTGTCTAGTTCATATAATTGACCAAAAGGGAGGACCAGCCAATAGCTGGTCCATCTACCAGACAGGATGCCCTGTTAACCAACCAACTGGCCCCACCAGTCTCTTTTTCTTTGCCTGGGGGGAGGATGCAGGCAAATTCTATTTATTCTTCCTCTGTTCATACACTGGTCATGCAGGCTATGTCTGCTTCTTCCAGCAAAGGGAAGGGGAGAGAATTTCTGTCAAATCCTGAGCAAAGGGGACCTGTTCTCCCTTATGAGGACCTGACAATGATGGACATGCCAACCCCAGTCATGCTCCAAACTGCTGAGGGAACAATGTTCCCAGAATTTACTGAGACCAAGGTCCCTTGAGGTGTCCTCATTCTGGGGGATGCTACAGATTCCAAGGGTGTTTGCACCTACTTAATCAGAGTAGGGGATAATCTCTATGCATACCAAGGAAAAGCCCTTGCTCAAGCACTGCAAAGTGCCATAGAGGGGTATGCTCTCCCAATTCCTGCCAGATAGCACTACGCTGTCAATGTTAAGGTAGAATGGGGCATAATGGGCCCTGTTCACCTTATCAATTCAGTGAATGAAATCTGTGTGCTGTTCCATGCAGCACAATTAGAGCATGAGGGCAATGCACCCTCAGTTAAGCAGATTCAGGATCTGCTATTGTACCTCAAGGTTTGGAGGATGTACAAAGATCTGAGCATAAGTAAGCCCATGCAAACAATGATGAAAGAGTGGAGGCTCCCCACATGGGCCTCTAAAAAAGCTAAAAAGAAAAAGAAATTGATGAGGAAGGTGGCACAAGGTGCCTGTACATTCATACCACTGCCCCCAGTTGTTGCTATAGTGCTCCAGAAGTGCCTTACTACCAATCCCATCCAACCTGGACCTAGCGGGTTAAACATCACTCTGGAGCATAGCTCCTTTTCTGTGTCCCAGACTAGTCTGGCAGACCCACCAATGAGATCCAATACTCCTTCAATTTCTCAGGAGGAATTATCCTCCAGGACCCATTCCTCTGGGCCAATAGTTTTTTTAGGAAAGAGGCCTGAAATTTCCTGTGATGCCCCATTACTCAATATCTCAATCAAGGCATGGATCAGTTACATTAAGTGGTATCAAATCAGGTGCCATCAAGAGAAGCAGTGCAATGTGCTCTGAAGGGTGTTTTCTGGAGAAACAGGGGTCCAGGTTGTCTGGGATGACCCTGACTCAGAGTTGAACTCTTCAAGCCCTCATCAAGTATGAGGGTTTCTTCTAATGAAGCATCTCACTTGCATGCCTGCTACTGGTACCAGGAAGGTACCAATCTTTGATCAAGTGGGCTGAAGTTGGACCCATCACCAGACAACAATGTTGGTATGGTAAATTCAATAACACAGTTAGAATGGCTGCAATCACAGTATATATCACTGTTAATGGCATTATGGTTCATGACACCAATGGCATGGTCATATGGGCACATCAAGTCATCTGTGAGATGTTGAAATGAGTGGACTCCAACAGAGGAAATCAAAACCCTCAAATCCAGGAGATCTTTGTCCCAATAGGATGAGACCTTTGCCTCCTAACATCTCTGGATTCCAGTATCTACTTGCTAGATTGGTATGAAAAGGAGGTACACCAGCGAGGAGGGTGCATAGAGGACATTCCTTCCATAATACTTCACAAGGAAGTAAAGTCCCTTCTTACTTGATTCAGGGCAGCCCTCATTGGATATGATGTACTGCACATATCAGGACCAGAGGTAGCTGGCACAACCAGGGGTGATTCCTCCATGTGCCAGGACCCATCTGGTCATGATGAGGATGACAAGGACCTATCATGCATGTAGGTTCCTCATTACAGGAGATACAACTCTCCATTGGACAGGCAGTATATTGGGCATAACCCTAATCATATAGTGGCTCAAAAAACTATTCACATGTTTGGTCATTTTTCACTAAATGTGATAACTCCCAATAACCCCTAATCCTTGCCCTAAACTATGAGTGTATAAAATCAAGCACCTACTCCTGACAATCTGTGGGCACATGGGTCAAGGGATTTGAATAAGATCTGAGGAAATTGTTGGAGTTAGCAAACGGTGTGTGGTTGTATGGCCACCGTATTACATAATCATGAGTACTTAGGATTTTCGTACTGTAGCTTCTTACTTTAGTGACTACTAAAGTATTCTACAGGTAACTAGTACTTCTACTAATATAGTGACTACTAAAGTATTCTATAGAAATGGCACCCATTTCAAAAGGGTAACTCCTGCAGACAATTTTTGACCTTATATAAATCTGGATATCTAGTATTTGATATGAGCTCCTTTGACATTGATAACTGCTTCAATCCTTCTAGGCATGCTTTCCATCCATTTTTGACACTCCTTCTCATCAATCTTGCCCCACTCCTCCACTACCCTTTCCCACAATTGATAAACTCCTGTAAAAGTACTCTCATGAGCTAAAAGGCATCTCTTGAGGTGATTCCAAGTATATTCAATGGGGTTAAGGTCTAGAGACTATGCAGGCCAGTCCAGAAGCTTGATTTCCTGCTCTTCAAACCACCTTTGGGCTCTCCTAGAGGTGTGCTTGGGATCATTATCTTGTTGAAAGACAATGTCATCCTTTGGAAGTCCAGATTCCTTCATGCTTTGCAGCAACTCCTGCTCTAAAATGGCCACATACTGTTCAGCATCCTTTCTCCCCTCCACCTCACTCAAAACCCCCACTCCATTCCACCCTATGCAGCCCCATACCATCAGTGAACCTCCTCCAAACTTGACTATACCTTTGACCTCTCTAGCAATCAGCCCTTGTCCCTTCTTTTTCCATACATACTTTTGCCCATCTGATTCAATCCTATTGATTTTGGTCTCATCTGACCATATAACTCTCTTTCAGTCCTCCACAGCCCAATGCTGGTACTTGAAAGCAAAGGCTAACCTCCTCTTCTTGTGACCACTGGCTGTGATGCCAGTGGATAGACTTCTCATCCTTACTGGAATTCATCTGTGGGGTGACCTGCTGTGTTTTGATGCACTATGAGAATGCTACAAAATTGAGCCACTGAGTCAAACAAGGGGTGTTGGATTGGTTTTGACTTGCATAGTAAGGAACATATTTTTTTGTCCCTTGGCCAAGAAATAAAAGCCATCTGTCTCATCAAATCAATCTATGTCAGCATGGCCAACAACACTACAGCCAGAGTATTGCAATTTCACTATCAGTTGCATAATCTATGATCATGGTTGATGTTGAATGACAGTGCTGTGATGTCAAGTGATTACATAGAAGAATATGATTCTTAGAAGATTGCCTATTGCAGAGCTATGTTTCCATGGTTGTCATGCAACCTTCTCCAAAAGGATTATCTGAGTTTCAATCACAATCACAGTTTGTTGTGCCTTGAAATATGTGGCAAAAATAACAAAGCTTCATTCTTTCTCTCCCATATCATCTATCTGTCACATTTTCAACAATTACCTAAGCATTACCTCTTATTTCTTCTGTCAGCATGCCATCCACATATTATATACCTGCAGCATTGGCTTGGTCACATTTACCAACAAGTCACAATACACCAACCATGGAAGGGATTGCACTGGTGATGTTATTACATTCTGCCATCCAGCAAGCAATGGAGTTATCAGTGTCTAAAAATACCACTGAATCATTTACATGTCATTTCTTAGAAAAGGCCTGCTCCAATGGCAAGAAGAGTTATAAGAATAAACATACTTTGAAAAGGCACTTGAATGACCAGAATAGGATTTGGATTGGTCCTGGATTGATGAAAGACAAGGTAAAAAATCAATGTTTATATTTCAAATGTATTTTGTAATCAAATTGGCTTTTTTTATAGGAATCTGGCAATGCATGTGACTTCATGACCATGGTTGACAGTTTACTAAGACCATGTGTAGGACTGTGAGCTGTTGACTGCCATATCATCAATCACACCAGTGACATCAGTGATACATGAAACAATAAGCAATTCATAGATATGTCATCAGCCATCAAGTACTTATTTGATCAACAAATGCATCCAGTTTGCTGCAGTAAAATACATCTGGATCAATTCATTCAATGCAATCACGGAACAAGGTAATCAATCAAGTCAATGGTTCATCAAGTCTAAATATAACAAAAATATAATTTGTCCATAATCCAGGACTAGGAATACCCAGACACTGATACAGACACAAATGGTAATGATAAAGACATGAATAATTGCTATAGATTCACTTAGGTTAGATTATACACCATTCATATCTTGAAACCATCAATATGGTTGTGGATCCAGTTTTGCAGGCATTGTGTTGCAATTTGTATTTGGTAGCCTTGGCTCCTGCACAGATACATCACCATATTGCTATAAAATACAAAGGCTTGAAGCTAGATAAGGCATGCTTTGAAAGGGTCATCCATACATTGTGCATTCCAGAGGATCTGCCTTGTACTCCAGAAGGTGAGATAGTTGATTTTTTTCTAAGGTTATTCCTTTGATATCAGCAAGTGGTGTTTTTGAATCCCCTAAGGGGTTAAAGCTCCACAAGGGATATGCATGCGAGCACTGTTGGAAAGCCTTTACAATTGAGACACTAATGCATGTCCATTATACTAAGCATCACAAGAATGTGCCAATGCTATCCAACTGGCCAGAGTGCATGATGCAATAATTCAATGATGGTGGCTCAAACTTAACATCTTCTGGGGTGTATCTCACCACCACCACCTTCCAATGTCCAAGTCAATCATGTCATAAAGCAAGTATGCAATACTTATGCATATGAGACCTATATAGGATTAGCAAGTTGTACAAGGATTGCCAATACATATATTATGCATCAAAGGGATAATGTTGACTAGTAATCCTAATTAGATATGTCATATGCTAGTTGTTGACAGGTTATGTACAATATTCAAATAGACTAGCATTTGAATACTAACATGTGGCAGCAGGATAAAATTTCCAAACATTTATATACATCAAATAGCTATGAACCTATATATGCCCTTGCATCTTCAAAACATGTCAAATATATGAATATATTCTAAACAAAGCCTCTCTTGAAATATACTAAGTATAAGAACTACATATGTATTAAATACAAATTAGGCTGAAGAAAATCATACATATTGTATTTTATATGTAAATTGACATACAATTTATTTGTATATTTATATAAACTATATTCATTAATTCTGATAAATATATAGATTAGAAGATATGTATGTGTTAGTGATATAATTTATGGAGCTGTTATTTCTGTAGATTAGCAGAATTGGAATTTAGATATATTGTCTATATAGAATAACCAAAGCAATATAGTACATCTGCATCTGTAGTAATTAAGCTTATGTTAGCCATTTTAAGTTTTTCTTAATTATTATTTTGTTGCTGGACTATCAACTTGATTTTAGTAAAGATTCTTGAATAGAAAATTTCTAAAGTAGAATATTGAGATAATAATAATGTAAATATAAGAAATGGAGTATACACCTGGAGTTAACAGTATATCTTATAAAACTAATAATAGTAATTTAATAGCATGAATTTAAATTGCTTTAGTCATTCATAATTAAAAATAAATCAGAAGAAGTGATTTGATTTTTATAATAATATACATTTTTAAAGTTTCCAATGTTATTAAATAATATAAATCTAAATCACCTGCAAAATTTATTTATTTTATTAGCTGTGAAATTTATTGATGTCTCATATATTTATTATATATTGGAGCCATCACTATATAATTCTGATTAGGATTGATGTGAAATTCATAGATAATTTAGACAAAAAATATCAAGATACAGGAGATTTCTCAGTTGCATCAGCTATACATAAATTCAAACTATTACTTTCACTTTGAATAATCCAAAATAGAGCAAAATTTGGATACTTGTTTAATAAAAAATGAAATATTAAATATTGATATAACAATATATTTGCTGCTAATGATACTTACATATATATATGACATATAATATTCTACAAAGTAATAATCACTAGTGAATATCATAAGGTAGATATTTAACTTCAAAACCATTTTATTTTATATTATATTTTGTTCAACAATCTGAATCACCTCCAAAAATTTGTTAGGTGTGGAATGTATTGATATATTATATATATTGGAGCTATAACTATTTTATTTGTATTTGTACTCATTATGATTTAGATGAACTTAATAGGTATTTTAAACTCACAGAAATGAAGACATATTGTGATTTCAGAGCAGTGATCATTGTTTCATAATTTGATAGAATTTTATGTGGGCAGATCATATTGTGGCTATGCTACTTCCCCCCAGCAAACATTGATTTTTCTAGCATTAGAAATGCTAGTTAAAAATTAGAATGGCCTTTTTTCTACTACTTTCCAACCCTTTGAGCATCCATAAAATTATTTGAGCAAACAACACAATGTCCATCTCACTTGTTGATACAAAAATATCACATTCTGTAGCATCATCCCACACCCCTTTCAATATTTTTCCAGGAGCTCCTGAACTTTCTGAATTTATTGGTAACATTTGTGAAATCCAAAAAATTTATTGTTGTATTGACCTTGGATCAATGCATGAAAACACCTACAATGTTTGATTCACATCTCATGAATTTCATTTGCATGCATTCTTGAGTGGTCTTAATTCTAGTATATAATTTCAATTTGATTAGGATTCAACTAGGATTTTGATAGCATTTTGCAGCCCACTATACACATTATGTGGATTATATAAATTATATAACATGTAACAAAGATCATTAATATATAATAACAATATAGTGATAATATAGATGCCACAATCAAATATTATTGCATCATGCACATTGACATCAGTAGTTACATATGTACATACACAATATATGGTACACTCTAATGTATTATTGAAATATACAGATTACTACTATGCAATAAACCACATTGTATGTATTAATAAGTATTATTCTTGAAAATTATGATAAATAGCACACATGACATCATAAAAACGTCCAGTCTACAGCAATTGAGGATCTCATAATAAGTGTACAAAACAAGACTTTTAAATTTATTATTATTATAGTAGAGATTGTATGAGATATGAAAATAAAATAAAATAAAATTGAATGAAAGAAAATGAACAGAAATGAGAAGGTTAACATTCAACATTGATCTGACAGTTCCAGACAAATGCTGGTAACTCAAAAAGTTAAAGTGAAAGTTCAAACTTGTACCAATGTTATGTACTTGGATCCACTAGGACAGGCATGGAATACAGTAAGATGCTTTCATGGAGGTTGAGGGAGACTTTATCTACATCTAGAAAATGGTAAAAGGTGTGTCTATGAATGTAGGGAGACTCTGGCTCCTACATCTGAGGAGGTCTTCAATATGGATGGTCTCTAGCCAGTCATGTGATGTGGTGGTACATGGATCTCAAAACATCAGACAATGAAACAATGGCAGATTCCAATTGGAAACAAGTTGTCCTTCTCTATTTCTCTTGTCTTCCACATTCCCTGCTATCATATCTTTATTTGACAATATCCTAAACCTGGCTCATGTCTCCTTCTCTGACAAGAAGAAGTTCAATGCAGAAAAGCAGGTGGCTGAGGTGAAGTGACAACTTGACATGGTTGCAAGTTTGATTTCAAATGATAAAGAGGGGGAGTGAGGAGATCAGATTGGATGGAGCAACAAGTGGCAGATGGTTGTGGTCATTTCCTTTCTCTGGCATCACTTTCTGGTAATTGAATAGGATCTGGCACATTTTGCCATGGCCAATGTGCAGGCATGTAGCCTTGTTCCATTGTTGGATAATGAGCTCTCAGTAAAGATGTGGCATACAAATGTGATGCTCCAACAATGGCAAAATGATGACATTGCCTGTCAAGCAAAGAAGCTTGTTTGAACTCACTGGGCTTCTCAGCCTGCTTTGAGAATCTTCCATCTCTAGGAGATCTAACAAGATGTGAGCCACTCCATCCACATCAATCCCATCTACATCAGATACTGGAAAGTCAATGAAGTGTAAGGTATGTTTTTTGAAGCTAATTGGTCTCTTTATCTAACTGATGTATTCTATAATGTACCATGACTTGCTGTGCTATGGCAGCCAATGAAGGTGACAAGAAAGATGACAACAATGAAGTCAAGATATTTTGAATCTGGAACCCCAGACTGGATCATCCATAAGCTGCCCTATAACATGTGCAAGAGGAGCTACAAACACTGTGTTGGCATACCAGGTAAAACATGCAATCCATGCTACAAGTTGAATGGGAAGTGTAACAAGTCATGTGGAAAGGGCAGCAGAAGAGGTGTCACAAAGGCAGTCATATTAGAGTTGAAGGGGAAGGTCCAGGTGTATGTCTATATTCTACTGTCATATTCATTTGAATTAATTGTTCCCTCAGTGCAGTCTGCTGTTTCCATCATCATCCCATCTTTCAAAGTACAAGTCTGGCTGTCACATGCCAATCTGGATCCTCAAAAGCCTCTTGCACCTAAGCCTGCCATGCCTGTTTCACCACTTTGCTAGTACCAGGATTCACCTTCATCTCCTACTGCTGATGCTCCTGCTGCTCCTGCTCCAGTTCCTGTGCCAGCAGCACTTCAACTAGATTATGAAGATAAAGATAAAGACAAAGATGAGACCCCTCAGAAGTGGTCCAAGATAATTGGCCTGGCTAAGCCACCTGCAAGCATGGTCACCAATGCTAGATGGACCATTCTCTCACTTGAGGGAAAAATGAATGCACAATATACAGACATTTCTCAAGGAGCTTCAAGTGCATACCACAGGTATGAAGTCCCACATCACACCTCAACAAAGTGAGTTGAATTGAGTGAAGGCATTGTTGGGGATGAAGTAGATTGCCTCATTCCATATTTTATATTAGTCTTGTCCATTGTGTACATACTACAACAGCAGTATGTTTTTGTCTGTTCCTATATGTATCTGTGTGTAATCCCTGAGCCAGAATGAAAGTTTTTAGATCAGAATATAGAAAGGAAAGTGAATAATAGATTAAATAGGTCATGAAACAATACTGGATCGTGAGATACAGCTCAACTTGTTTTCTTCAATCTTCTTTCATATCTACTGTATTCTTCAAATTTCCAATTATTAAATACTGGATTGACTGAATTTGAATGAAATCAAAATATAATCAATGGGAGCAGTGTCTTATTATGCATTTGGAAGAAAATCTCTAGTAGTGAGTGTTATGATATACAATATTTTCAGACTTTTTAACTTAAGCACTCTAGCACACTTACTTTACATCCTTCAGACTTCAAAGTCATGTGATGTGCATGTGATTGTGGGAAACTACATGTGACCTATGGTCTAGACAAATATGCTGCACACATGCCTTATTAATTTCTGCTTCTTTCTTCTTATCATCATTCTTCTTCTCTCATGAACACTTCTTTCATCTATTTATAATTTGTAGTCTTTCCCATGGACCCTATGGTCTGTGCACACACCTGTAACATATATAAAGTAGCCGTACTCAACTGGACTCCCCAGTCTAATCCATTTGTTCACTGTGACCTATGTCCTTGCAGCTGAATTAAGGAAGACGTTTATCCTCCTCTCTTACTCTCATCCTTTCTAAACTGCTGTGTACTAGTTTGGTGTAGCTTGTCGAGTCCTGCCAGTGTTTGTTCAAGCCTTCTCACAACAGTAAGTGGATTGAGAAATGTAAAGAGAGGAAACAGAAAGAGAAACATTCATATTTTTTATCTTTTTATATTGTCTGTTTTCTATATTTTAGTCATTTGCAAGTAAGAGATGAAGGGGAAAGGAAGGGTATCTAATGTCTATTGTATGATCAGGTGTTGTTTTTCTTTTTGGTGACTTTTTAGTGAGATGTATAGACTTGAGATGCAAGCTGGGATGGAACAGAGGGCACTGAACTAAACCCAGGATGAAATAGATATGTATTGGATATTAGGAGATGTTAGAGAAGAGGTAGTCTTTGGAGACTGCTCTCTAATCTTGTTCATCATACTCAATGTTTTTCTCTGCACAGTAGTTATCCAGCTCTTCCCTCACCCACTCTGGTCAGATCAGTAACTGGAATGGTTATCTTCATCCTAGGAAAGCAAGGCTGCAATCAAAAGGCTGCAACTAGGCCCAGAAATGATGAATTCCTGGCCTCTATTTCTGCTCTTTGTTCTTTGCGGCCACTCCAGGCCATCTCAATATAAGTCAACTTGTAGTATGGATGCAAAACTATATCACATTAATATTAGTAGAGCTATATCACAAAGTCAGAAATGTACCCAGAGTGAGAACATATATATTTTTTTCATCAAACTTATGGTAGTACTTCTTGGATTTCTCCAGACTGCATTAAATAGCTTCTTTGTACAATGCATACTTGTTGAACAGATGCTTCTCCTCCCATGCACTGAGGAGCTCCTCAAAGGCTGGAATTCCAAGCCAAAAAACTAAGTGAGTGGACAACAAAAAGAGGTGTTGGATGGTATTAGTGTCAAATATGATTGATCAGCAACTGATGTGTGATAGGAAGTAACCAACATGTGACAGGAGGTAGTGGGAATAGTAGAGACATAAGAAGTGATGGATGAATGGCAAGATACAACCAAGGATTGACAGAAGTGAACAGATTGGGCTTCATTGTGCATATATAGTCCTGGTAATGCCTGGACAGTGATACTTTCACACTAATGAGTCTACAATACATCAATCAAGATTATCTTCTAACTCTTCATCAAGCACATTGTACAAAGTTTGGTAGTTAGTTTACATTTCAACATGTACTTGCTAATCAGTACATCCTGACCTGTTCAGTGAGTCCCAACCAGTCTGCACCAGTTATGATAAGGTTGCAACTGGTCCATACAGTAACTGGTTGTGGCTGGTTGTGACTGCACTGGCAACTGGATGCAACTGGTTGTTATTGGTTTCAGTTGCAGTTGCATGGCTATGCTTGATTTAAAAAACTGGTTGCAGTCCAGTTGCTCCAAACAAAGCAAAAAAACCAGACCAGACCAGACTTTAAAACACTAGATGTCATTCAACCATGCCATTCACTTGAAAATTATAGGAGGAGCCCTAGATGTGGAGAATGCCATACCAGTTAGCCAGTATATCTAACTAGCTATCTTTCACCTGCAGTTGTGTCTTTGGCACAATCATGCAAATTTTTATTGTTAGAATTTATTTTCCACTGTTATGTCTTTGGTACAACCATGTGAGTTTTTATTGTCAGAGTTTACATACTATCTGATTTTTTTTTCCTGCAAGGTTTTTCCAAGTTCTGTAAAGTTTTAATGTGTGCACATTCACTTGAGATCCTTTTTAAATAACAATGTGGTTACAAAGCTATAGTACAAATCATATTTCCAAGTTTCTAAATACTTCTTTTCAAACTATATTTGTAACTTTGGTATTTTCTTCATTGTCTGAATCATGAGGAAAGAGAACTTTGATGTTTCTAGGATGGATACAATATGAAAGTGCCATATGGAATTGTCCATGAGAGAAAATCAGTGAGCTCAGATTTAGACCAACATGCTGCAGTGTTTGACCTTAAGACTTGTTGATGGTCATTTCATAGGCCAGATGGACAGGAAATTGCCACTAATGAAATGGAACAGGGAAATCTTCCAATCCACTACCAAGGGCCATCTGAGGGATAAACACCACATTGTCATTGCCAACTCCACCTAACACACAACACTTCAGGATATACTAAGTGGATCTGATTAGCCTCAATCAAGTACCATTGTAGAGACCCTGAATGGGATCCAGATTCCTTAACAACATGAGTGGGGCACCATTCTTCAGCTCCAGCTGATGAAGGGGAAATCCAGAGGGGCTGAAGGTATACAAAGCTTCTGGCTGGATGTAGTCATACTCTCTATTAGTGATAGAGTCTGCACTGAGGTAGGTCATCTTCTCCAGAGGTGCCACAGAGCTGAGGATGGTGGAGTTGATCTCATGGACCTGGAGATTTCTAGAAGCAAGAATAATGAGATCCAAAAAGTACTGGTCAGAAAGAGGTTGATTCTGATGTCTGGAAAGGAGCTGAGAGTAAATGGCATTGGTGAGGAATGGCATGTTATTACCACCATGCATGTGATTAGGAAGGTTCAGATCTCCATTAGTGACTCCAATGTGAAGAAGTTGCTATATCCAGTTGCTAGATTCAGGGTCTTGGCTAAGACACATGTTTTGAGGGAGATAGTGGACAGATATGTTTGCCCAAATGTTGGAGTGGGTGAGAGTGGCAGGGACAATCTGTTCTCTTGAGCCATGCTGGGTCATAGAAAAAAATTGCCTAAAGTCTCCACCAAATAGGACAGTGATACCTCCAAATGGTTGGTTTATATTGAGGAGATCATGCAGAGTGCAATCCACAGACTCCATCACATGATGATGTTGAGACTCCACTTTATCCCAGCTGATGATTGAGGTCATCCTTCTTGATGTTGCAAGTACTCTGTTCATGGCAGGTAATGGGGATCATGAACTGTAAATGGGCTGTATGACGACCAGGCAGAAGAAAGGAGGCAAGACCAGTGGATGCAACACAAAGGGCATTTTCTCCTCTTGTACAAACAGCAGCAGCAATAAACTTGGCCAGATGAGTCTTGCCACATCCACCACCACTGTCAAGTAAAAACATGAATCTATTGGAGTTGATAATACTGTCCATCAGTGCATCATAGAGAGCTCTTTGTTGAAGGTTCAAGATAGAAAGGCCTCTGTCCACAAATCCTTATTTATATTTTATTATTAATTTATTTTTTAATTTCATTTCTGTCCCATTGGGACAAAAGGCCCTATGTAGGACAACACACTCATGTAGCTATGTAACTTGTGGTAAACCATGTGAATGGTTTAAGATGTCATGTGCCCTGTGCAGGTGGAGGAGGGGAATTTCAGACAAGGCAAAGACATAAGTATGTATGGTAAAAGAGTGAGACTGCCTTATCATAGAAAGCTACCTGGCTATCTTGAGGGGCCAACCATGCTGCAAAGGGCTAGGGGTAAAAGAGTGAAGGTGTTGTGGACAGGGTGGGCCTGATTGGCTGATTGTACCCTGGTAGGGCAATGGCTTACTGGGGGTTAGATTTGATAGGTGGGTGAGGATCGTGCAAGGGAGTGCTCAGTTACTGTGATAGCAAGGAAGATGGTCAGTAGTATGATGTTGTGTAGGAATGGAGCAGCATACAGGTTGCAATTGTTGTTGAAACCCAGATAGAGTGGGACTCCCTTCTATGGACAGATCTGAACCACCTGTTGCACCTCATCCAGCAATGTGCCTTTGACTATGGGAATCATGGATGAATTGATGTGATCAAGGGGGATAGATGGGCAGTGGGGATGATCCCACACTGTCTGGAGCCATGGGTAGGCAGGGTGGGCTGTATGATTTAAAATGGTGGAAATGGATAAGGAGGGGGAGTGGTGGGGATCCTTGGGCACCATTGTGGGTGAAGAGTGGGGGGATGGGTTGGATAATAATGCCATAATGCTGTGTTTGAGGGACTGTAGCTCAGCATGGAGTCCAGCCACCACTGCTTGGAGCTCTGCTATCTCCATGTGGGAGATTTTGGTTGGGGCAGAGGGTTGGATGGGGGGGTTTTTGAGTGGGCTCTGGAAATGTGTGATAGGGAGGATGTGGTCAATGGGAAAATGATGGTCATCTGCCTGCATAGGTGAACAAGCATGTTGCTTTGGTAAAGGCACATGATTCTTGTCAGCACCTGCCCTGTTTCAGAGTTGACTGTCTGAGGAGTCAAATGGGTTTTGAAGGAATGAAAGAGAGATGCAGCCCAATGGGTGGCCCAGCTGGCATCCTTCCCACATGAGCTGGAAAAGGTGGGGACCAAGAAGGTCTTTTCTTTATTGGGACCAGCTTTGGTGATTCAAGACCACTTGGGGGGGGGTGTACTAAAGTGATGGAGAACAAACTTTGGGAAGGCTAGGGGGGTATATCAAGCATGGAAAGTCTCCTTGGGGAAGGCATGGTAGCATTTACCAATGTCAGAGAGGAGGACAGGACATGGGGAGTCTGTAAGGCATATATGCTTGGGAAAAGAGGGAGAATTCCCATGGGGGGATGGTGGTGATACTGGGTCAAGAGGCATCATCCCCACAAATACTTGCTGCTCCTGTCTGTCAGATGCTCTCTGCTCATTGATGAGTTGATTTTCCTCCTGCTGGTGCCAGTGTCTTGTGGTGTAGACATGGATGGATAGTCGCTTTCCAAGATCTTGTCATGTCTCCTGAGGTCTTGTAGTATGAGATGGAAGCCATAATCATAGACTTGGCTCTGGGTGGGCTCAGGAATGTAAAGGGTATTGATGAGATAGTGGTGCAAATCATCACAGAGATTATTCTTGGATGCCTCCCATAAGTGACCAGGATCCACAGGAGAGCAGTGCACCAGAATGATGACAAACAATCAGTGCAATTGATAGCCCATGGTGAAATGAGCAGCCTCCTGAAGACACAACAACCATTCTCTGTCATCCTACAAGAGACCATATGTACAACAGGCCTCTTTGAAGGAATCATGTAGATGACCATTGACAGTACAATGATTTTCAAAGGAAGTAGCACCTATTAGAGAAAGTGATTGGTTCTAAGTTATTTGCATATTATAAGCAATCTCACCCTTGACTACAGTGGACAAAAGATGCAAGTAGAAAGCCTCTCCAACAGTGGCAGGAATAGAATACATGTGTTCAATGGCCTTGTATCTTTGATGAACAGTCCATACAGCACATTGCCAGATCCAAACAAACCTCTTGGGATTTCAACTCCTGGTGGAGATTGTTAGGATCAGGCAAACTTTAAGGAGGAACTCCAGAACTCCAGACTTTATTTGGCAGACAGGACTTGGCTTCACAGTATATGTGGTGCACTCTTGTCAGGAGTCCTGGTTGTCCCAGAATTTACTAGAGAGTCAGGAGATGGACTTAAGATGTACTAGATGTCAAGTTGAGTGAAGGTTTTCAGAGGAGACTTGTTGAGACTCAAGCAGAGAGGAGTTAATCTAAGTTGAGTTGGGGATTTCAGAGGTGAACCTTCAAGGTTCAGTTGAAGGGAAGAGGAATTGACTAAATTGATAATCAGACTAAGGGCCTGTTTGATATACTAGAAAGTTATTAGCCATTCTGGCTAAGAGTGTGAGGCTCAGCAAACTCAGATGGATCTCTGCCAAACTGAGTCTGAAGCTAACTGAACCTAATTTGGAATTTGTGATTGATTGATACCTCCCCACCACTATTATGATGCCTGCCTTGCAATCAGAACAGTGACAGCATATCCTCCAGTACATAATGCTCCTACTTAGCATCATTATCTGTGCTATGGCAAATGCCACTGCTTTAGTTTCTCAATACAAAGATCTGAAACCATATCAGATGTCAATACTTTTTGATGAAGGATGGATCCTTGAACTCCAAACAGGCCATCTGCTTTTCCTTTTCCTTGATGGAGCTTTGCTCTGCCTGGACTGGCTTTGCCTGCACCAGTTAGCACACATCAAGTGCAAAGGAGGAAATACTCACTCATTTTCTGGCCTCCTCCTTGGCCTTCCTATGCTCTGCAGCCTGCCATGCTGCCTTCTACTCTGCCTTCCACTTCTTTGCTGCCTCTGCCTCCTCTGCCTTCTTCTGCACTTCCTCTGCCTTCTTCTGCTCCTCTTCCACCTTTTACTCCTTCATGCATTGCCACTACTTTGTGTACTTCACAGCACAGATGTCATTGTTATCATTTGTGCATTCTGCCAGGTGCATGTCAGACCAGTTCTTGATGTTGTCAATGTCAGACATGATGGTTTAGAATGAAGAAAAACCAAGGGTATTGCATTGACTTTACACCCCTCCATGCAGCATCCACAAATTCCAGACTCTGACTTCCTACTCTGCATTGTTCCTTGCATAGGCCTTCAGGGGTTCAGGCCTAAAAGGGGGATACTGTCATATCCCAGAAATCTTGTAAGTCCAACCCCAGTCCTCCAGACCAACTCCAGTGCATTCTTACTAGAGATGCAACCCCTGACCTTCAGACCTTGTGCAATATCTATGTTATCATATGTTTTATATCTTTTCCTATTTGTATTAGTTCCACTCTACATTTCCTTCTGTACCTGTGCTCTGGCTTTATCTTACCTCCAATACTTGATTACAAACCAACTCCACTCCATTACTAATTCCCTATGACTCCATAGTATATAAACCTCCATTACTCCTGTACTCTTCTCCAGTTCAAATATCAACTTAACATCCTAAGTATGCTTCAAGTCCCTCTCTGACATCTGTAAATCCAGGACAAGGACTCTCTGCAAAGGTGCACCATTGTATAAGGTGAAGCCAATGTCCCACTGCCTAGTTAACTCTGGAGTTCTGGAGTTTGCCCAAGGAGTTATCCAGTCTGAACACCCCTGCAGTCAATCAGAATAACCAATACACCTATCTCTTTGGAGATGACTTCCAGTAAGGCACCCCTGTCATTTGTGGCAACCATTCTGAAAGATACAACTCCATGTTGCACAGAGTCCATGTTCAGCCTCAATTCCACTATGTCCAGCTTGGCCTTGCCCCTCCATCCTCTCTGAAACCACTACCCAAACTCCAGCCATCAAATAATGCTTCACTTGATACATAAAAGCACCATTGCATCAACAGCCTTTCCCATCAGCATTTCACTAGTGCACTCCAAGGTGACAATCAGCTGCAAGCCCTCAGGATTGAACAGACCTAGAATCTATTGACATTCATTGTCTCAGACAGGAACACAGAAATGGCAGGTGACTCTGCTCTAACTCAGTGCAGAGACCACATCCAAGTCATCATGATGCAGCATAATGATGTCACAGTGTGCCTGCCACTCCAGATCCATCTACATGGAGGTTATAGCTAATGTCTGCAAGTGACTTGCTCATCCCATAGTCATAGACCCTATCAAGGCCTGTGTACAACCCTTCAAATGAGAGGTGAGCTTCAGTCTTGATCTGTGAAACATCCACCACTGTTCCATTTCAGGTACTAGTACTCACTTCTCATCCAACACACACTCACAGATCATCTTCAACCTTTTCAACTGGACAACCTTTCCATTAACATCTCTCATTGAACTGCTGTGGAAACAGCAGCTTCCAAAACTCATCTCAGGCAACACCATCAAACCCTACCACATCAAGTTTGTATTGATGCTTGAGTAGTCTCTCAACTACACCCACATTGGTTCAGGCAAGGTCATGCATGTCATGCCAACTGATGCTACCACACTTCTGATAATTAGACATCATTTACAACAGTGTGCCCTGCCTCAACAAGAGGCTGGTCACTCTTCCTAACCTTATTGCCAATCACCTTGTCCTTGACAGCAACTTCTGGCCCTGTGCTCCTCACACCAGGCACCCTTTCATGGAACCAAATGAGTCCAAGAACTCATATATGGCAAGCCGCACATGCATGTGAGTCCAGGACATTATATCATATCTTGACAAGTCTAGGCATGGTGGCACATGTCTACCTGTCAGTTTACCATAATTTTCAACAACCATGTCCAATCATGGTGAATGATAATGATGTATATATGCACACATGTACACCAATTTGCCAATTCCCCATCCACTCAATCATTTCTCTGTGTTGTGTACTCCTCTCATATGATAAGGTCAACTTTCCCCACCTCCTCACAGCCCTTGATTCCACCAGGAACAACAATGACCTTGCATTCTCCCTCAAAACCCCCCTAGAAAAGGCTGACCCATCTCCTTTTTCACAGACAAGATTGTCAATGGTGCCAACAAGTGTCATGAATCCCCATTCATACAGGATGGCATGTTCCAACACATTATTGCTGCCACCATTGATGTCCTCTCATGTCTTGCATCTCATAAACACTTCTTGGATTTTGATTGCACTTATGTCTCCAAGACTGTCCTCCCCCATGTTGTCAGCAAGCTCAAGATCAACCGCATTCCCTGGAAAATCACCAACCCCAATCCCCACATGCCCAGTTGCCATTCCACCAAGGTGGTTCATATAGTATGGCTTCTGTTACAATATTGCCCCATATCTCCACTTTTATCTTATCTTTATCTACTCTTCTGTCACTTCTGGACTTACTTTTTTCTGGATCATGTGACCTTGCTGACTAAGGATTACATGACCTCCCTTTTATCTCTTCATATATTTCCTGACATCACTCTTCCATTCTGTAGTTTTCATTTCATCTGATGTCATACCCATGCATTACACAATGCACCCCTTTCTTTTAATCTTTGTGGCTTCCTCATATTTATATATATCTCACCTGCTACATGCTTGTGTCTAGAGCAATCCAGACTATGACATTGGTACTGTACAGTACTTACCTCATCTGTTTGCATATTTTTATATCAGGTAGTATATAAATTAAGTGATGAAAGATGGAATCCCCAGTTCTATTCTCTTTATTTTTGACCTCTAAGTCTTAGCAAGAACTTGAGAGTTCCTATCTCCCCTGCTCAGTATTGGATCAGAACTAAGAGCACCTCATACTGTGTCTGTCCCAGGTCAACCACTTCATTGCCATATGAAGTACGATCCCTCAAGAGATAGTTCCCCTGGTGATAACAATTAACACATCCTTTGCACATATCCACTCCCTTCTTTCTTCTTCTCCCTTCCTCATGCCTTTGGCACTAAACTGCCTTTCTTTCTTGTTTTAGGTCTTCAGTGCCACATTCCTTGCCCTATAGCTTCTGCTGGGCACAGCAGAACCCACTTGTCTTGAGTCCACTTTGCATGTACTCACCACTCCACAGTCCTGCAATGCACAGGTCTTACTCTCACCCAACCAGATCACCCTCAAGGATCCTTGTGCTTCCTGGAATGCCTGTTGTTATTAAATTTCCAATTATCACAAGATCCTCCACAAATGCTTCCTTTTCAAAAAGTAGGCCATCAAGCAGACCTCCATTCAATCCAAGGATGCCTTCTGTCTTGAGGTGTATCAGTGGGTAGAAGCAAATTACAACCATCTCAACCACCCCCTGCATGCACTCACAATGTTTATATCCATTATCTTCACCAGCATGATCCTGCATGTGTTCACTCTGAGGAAACTTGGCACACCCAATAATTCAAACACAATACAACTCACCAACCACATTGCCAACATTTCTTGGGAAAAGCATCCAGAGAAGAAAGGTACCTTCCAAGCTCCACCATTCATCACCATGGTCTCCACTTTCATCATAGCAGTATTGAACAACAATTCCCCCTTAGCCACAATCATCCACAAGGTCCATTTTTGTAACCCAACCACCTCCCAAAGAATGACATCAGGTGTTCTTCAACAAACATAGTGAGCATTGATCAATACATCTTGACCAAGAAATGTTTCACTTATATTCTTCTACAACAAGCAAGGATATATCTTTCATGAACATCCTGCTATGTTTTAGATTTGTAACACCCATCATCACCAAGGTCTTCAAGGGCACCCATTGGAAATTCAACATGTTACCCATAACCCCTGAGTAGATCCATACCAAATGGTCACATATGAGAAAATGTTTCACTGGTAACACCACATATGGATCATACAATGCTATAGTTGGCCTCATCAGAGATCACATCACACAATAACTATTGAAGAATGGTTGGATGCAGACATGAGGGTGTATCCAAGTCACCAGGGATCTTCATGATTACACCAGAAAATATACACAAAGCAATGCTGAGGACCCATCAAGCAACAATCTTGTCATCATACTGTACAATACAAAAACAGCAGGTCCATCTCAAGTTCACTGCTGTTTTGCATAGTCCATGTGTGCATATATCAAGATTCAACACATGTGTCAAATCACAGTCAAAATAGAAGGTTTCTCCATTGCATAGAATACATGTGGATACATACATACACATATATGTATATATGAATGGTGATGTGTGAATACATAGAATAATGTGAATGGTGGTGTATCAAACATGTGAACTGTGGTCAATGTGTCACCACAATTTGACATTGTTGTTCAACTGCAGCTATTTGGTTCAATGGTTTTTTATCTCTGCTTTGGTTGATTTTAGACACTATTTAAAGTTGACCAACTCAATCCATGTCCACATCACCATGTTCTCTTCCCACTACATCATGCCACATGTGTCCATTGCCTCAGATGAACATCCTGCCTCCATCTCAGGATCTTCCTGAATATAAGTCCATTAAAAGTAAGTTCCTTATCCATAACCCATGACAGCTTGGCTGACTGTGTAAAAATGTCTCAGTTGTCTTCCCTGCTGACCCTCATTACAAAGACCATCAGTATGGATTTTCCATGAAATTTAAGATCAGAGACACATGAGTTTACATTATATTCTCCAGTTCATCTCTAACATATTGTCAACACTTCTCTTACAGTATCAAGATCAATCATGTCAATCTGTCAGAGTTCAGCAATTCAGATATTTGATTGATGCAGTTCCAATTTGGCACTATTACCAACCTTTTAATCCAGCAGATGTGTATACATAATATACATGCTCCATATTAATTTGCTGACTGTGCTCTGCTGGACAAACAAGCCTCTCATGTGGGCAGAAATCAGGTGGTTTTATAGATATGACAATATCAGTCCCCTGGCATCAACATATGTCTCACATACCACTCTAATGCAATATTACTAATGATCATTTGTCTATTTCACAGAATGGCAGATGCCATGCTTCAAATGGGAGGTGATCAACACTGATCACATTTTGATCATTAATTAAAGATGCATTGAAGGTATGTTTGCAATATAACCCACTTGTTGTACATACCCATCCACAGATCACCATGCTCATCATATACACAAGTACCATCCAGACACATGTCATCAAAAACAGGTTGATATTCAAACCCACCCCTATATTCCCTACATCACATGATGTGATTCTTACTAGAGGACAGCTCACATCAAAATTCACACATTCAGCACTGGTACTCAGGAAGCAAAGGGTATCAATGTGATTATACATTCACCCAACCCATCATATATTACCATCGCATTCATTAACAGCTGACAATCAACATTAACAGACATTCAATTGATATGTGCATTCAATATGCATTGCTGAATCTGGCTTTTTCAACCATAGATGCAAACAATACCATTGCCACATGCATGTGTGCAAAATGATTCCACCTGGAATGTCTTCTGGCCAACAGTCAGCATATCTCACACATACACCTTCATTCCTCTCACCTTGTCACACACTTTTAGTGAATATAAAATGGTATCCATGGCAAGAGGTAGACCACACAGGCTAGTTGGTAATGGAGACTATACAGTTGCCATCATGCATCTCAAACACTACAAACACTGACACAGCCATCTATCCAATGGATGGCTTGATCAACTACCTGCCACCAAATGGCCCCTTCATCTACCAGTAAAATAATATCTCTGTCCATTTTGCAAAGGCTGGGTATAGATAATTGTCAAATAGTCTATATATTTTTTATGGTACAGTACATGCACAATACAACCAAGTTCTTCTGTATAATGTTGTAAGTCTAGTCTGCTAATCAATTAGTGTGAAATATGACCACATTTCAACAAGAGTGTAAATGCAGTAAATGTGTTTATCTGTGTGTGATATTGATGGGTCAGTTTCACCACAATTCAACACTGTTGTCAAAACATGGTGCATTCAATGTGTGTGTTGACCTGTGATATGGTGGTGATAGTTGCCAATGCTTGTTGGCAATGTAATATATGTGGATTATAGTAAATGTGATGATGTGATTGTGTTACTTTGTGGTCTTTTCTATATATAGTCTCCACTCTTCTGTTCTATTTATGATATGGAATAGTTCTCTTCAACATGTTCTTTGGATGCAATCTGATCCCAGATACACTCATGTTTCTTTCATCTTCATTGCCATGTGGTCACTTGATAACTCTATGGTACTTCTTTCTTGAACATTTCACTGCATGCAATGCCACTATAGCATGCTTGTCATCCCCTTCATGTTTAAGCAAGATTAGTGAGTGCTCTTTTTTTATTTGATCATCTGTCAGCCTTCTGATCATGTTAGAGACGCAACTGACATAAAATATATTGTACTTACATGTGCACACAAGACAGATCTGTTGGATCATCTGTCAGTGAGGACATGGGGTGGTGATGATATGAAAATAGGGATGCTTGTGGATGTTGGAGTGAATTTTGTATTGTAATGAAACCATCTTTGCTTAATTTTGGTGGATCAGTGACATCAAACATATTCACATGCTTCTGTCTATTGTTTGGCTTGTTTTGGTTTAGGATTTCTATGACAGTGACTCATGTGTTCACCACAATTCAACATGTATGTACATATGTCAAATTTTAGCTGTTTGTATACATGTCAATGATGTGTGTAAGAAGTGATATCCTAGAACCTAGCCTTATTGTGCTTTACACACATTGTCAATATGTTATTTATGTATCAATCTCTATTTGGTTAAGTTCATTTGTGTGGTATGCTATCATGCAGACCTGCTAACAGAAGATGGACACACACCATTAGTTGCTAACCAGCTGTGCTTGAAAATAGAAATGTGAAGGTTTAGATGGCAATATACTGAGTGTTTCATATAGGCAACGAGAGACCAACCCTTTGAGTTCACAACCCAAACAGCATGCTAACATGATTCCAAATGAATTGTAAATGGACAACCAGAACAAACTGTGTTAGAAACACCACTTGCATATGAAGATTACTGTGATTGAATATATATATAGAATCACAGTGAAATATTATGCTATAGATACTCAGAAGAGGTATGTAGTGCATTGCATCTATCAACATGATTATGTTTGTATGTAATTGCATGAATGAGGTTGTGTGTTGAGCTTCATGAACTGGAAGAGTTGATGTGGTGGTGGGTGGTGACATGTGATTTGTTGGGAACATTGTTGGTCAATGCCAGCACAAGATTCAAAGCAGAGGTTGCCAGTGGGACATACATCCATATCCATGGTGGTTTTAGTCACCATATCATGAGATTCATGCATGGATTTGATGACATATGTCAGTTGAGCAGATGGTTGTTGATATGGATTTTTATCTTTTGATATCTGCTGGAAGACTTAATTCATTTACAAGCAAAAGACATGAATGTAATACACATTTGTGACATATACTAGAATGCACACAAAGTATGTCACTGTCATGAATTATGCACATATAGCAGAATGTGTGACATGCATGTAAGCATCACACATTGGGACATGTACAGAAGTTAGTACTTGCCTAAGTAGCATGTCCTGGATATGATCAAGAATGTACACAAGGCACCACTAACATGGTGGGTTTCACATATTTTCACAATGCCTATAGTGTAATGTTGATGCATATATTGAACATTTAATAGGATGTCCAATATGGATATGTATGTCAGAACAGAGCTCATCTATATGCTCTTTTTTCAGCAAAGATTGTCAACATTGATATACTAGCATTGCCAACATTATATATATTCCATATGTTGTCAGTATTGATGTCATTGTTTGCACATTCAGGACAAGTCCTACAATATGTGACCAGCTAGGCCATTCACACAAAATATACATTGTTGTATGGGGTCTTGACATACAAATCATAGAAGATTATACTGCGCATGTATTATAGCACACCATATAATAGTATATGTTTCATGAGTGTTTCTGATGTTGGAATATGACAGATGATAGATAGTAAAGCCATTGCTTATATAAGCCATTGTGATACTCATTCTAATATCCTTTCTCAGGCCACAGAGAGTATGTGATACAATTTACCCCCTTAGTGAAAGTACTTTTCCCATGGAAGAACTCCTTTTTTCTCGTCAATACTATTATGTATTATGTATAAATTAATCAAACATATAATATTTCTATTCACTTCTTTGAGTTTACATATTTTAGTTTTAAAATCAATAATTTTATGTAGATGTAAATAGTAATTGAATTACTGAATAATGTATTTAGAGTATTCAAATTACAATAACCATGGACACACTTAAGATTTTAAAAATTACAATATAGTAAAGACAATATATAATTAATACTTTATAAAAAGTATGAGATGCACAATATTAATGAAAGATAAGATAATTATAATTGTAAACATATTTTAATATTTATTAATAAGTACAGCAATTAAAGTAATTAAAACTCTGCTTCTACAATATAATTTTACTGCTAGTGAATTTCTGCTAGTGAATTGCAATTCTAATACAACTGAGTTTATTTAATGACTTGACTTTTCAACATTCAATTAGCTAGAGGTAGATTCAAACTATTACTTTAACATTGAAAAATTTAAAAGAGCATGTGCTACAGCTTGAATAGTCGTTCAATTAAAAATAAAACTTAGAATAATGATATAACAATTAAAGATATCTATATATCTATATATATTACTTATAATATTTTATGAAATGCTATAAAAACTAATAATTATTAGTTAGTAGCATAAACTCAATATTTTATTTATAATCACAGATAAACTAATTCCAAGACTAATTTAATTTATATTATATTATATATTTTGTTCAATAATATGAATTGCCTTCAAATTTTTATTAGATATAAAATTTGTTGGTATCTTACATATTTCATAATATGTTAGAGCTATCAATATATTTGTGAGCAGGATTCCAGGGGTGCGAAAGGTTGTGAAATACTGGCAATCAGAAATATCTGAGAGAATTGTCAACAGGACCTCTTGCTATCATGACGAGTGGAAACATGGAAAAATAAAAGGCAACAAAGTCCATGTCCACATTGTTATCTATTCATGCGGATGACCCATAATGCAATTTAGATTGAAACATGAGTTAGTTCAATGTATCAGAGATGTTCTCAATAGTAAATACATCCTGCTCACTTTCTTTTTCAAACAAATATATAAACCTTCTTGCATTAGTACAAAAAAGTGCAAGAAGAAATCTTGACAAGCATGTCAGGTGAAAGGGATGAAGCATCACAAAAGTTGGCAGTGGATACACCTGCTGCCATTGTTCAAGACAGGGTTTGACTTGTTAGATTTCTCAACCTCAGTATATATTCTGACCCAGCACAAATAAGTGCTCATTTGCACTGCCCATAACCACCACACACTGACCAACTTGCATGTGCATTGTTAGATTTCATCCAGTCTTATTCATGCTGACTGGACACTGATTGAATACCACTCCAAGTGGCCAGCAATTCTTTGCTGCCCATACACCAAGACAGTGACAACAATTTGCTGCACACCATCATGAACATGCTTCTACAAACAAGAACAAAGCAAGCTCAAATCAAATACATCAAGTTGGCATTGCTGAATGTGGGCACGCTTGGCAAATCTTCCCTGGGACATATTCTACATGACAACAAGCTTTTCAGAGATCTTTTTGACTTATTCAAGTTGGAGCACTTTCAGTCATGCAACAATCTAAAAGGCAGGTTAAGCATTTGAACCATTGTAACATGAAATCCTGTGAGTGGCAGGGTGAGTGGCCTCTGCAAGGGACTAGCATGTGTCATATACTAACCAAACCAACACCATAGGAGATGATCTACATCATGCAACAATACATGCACATACTGAACTTCTTGGATGTCCCAGTGGAGTTCAGGAATGTGGGCAAGGGTATTCTTCTTGAGGAAGTGCCAGCTGCTTTCAAGGCAGAATACAGGCACCAACAGGCCAACCTAGGAAAACCCATCAGCTTGGAGGCCAATGCAGTCCTGAATCAGCAGTATTTCAAAAACTGGACTAACATTTATGTCAACCACTTTCAGAGCAAGATCAGCAAGGTCTTGACAATAGAATACCTTGCATGTGATGATGAACAAGAAAGGCGTGCATACCTTGACAAGTTGCAAGACTATTGGGTTCAGGTCATACTTGATTCCATGGTGGAGCAAGAGGGGTTGAAAATGAACAGGATTATGACAGACCCAATTATGGATTCCATCAAATGGTTGATACCTGCCAAGCTCAAGGCTTTGAGCCACAGGCTGATGGATCATATCTGGCCAGACAACCTACTTGTCTTTGATACCATTCCAAACAAGATTTTCCTGCATGCACTAGGAGAGCAATTGAAAAAAGTGGAGATTGCAATAACTGAGGTGAGTTGGTGCCTGGTCTAAGACATCCATGCTGATCAATGATGGTAGATTGTGTTATGGATTGAACCCCTCACTATGGCCAGTGCAGATCAAAAGCCACCAATGTCGTATGACCATCTACATGGACTCAAATATTCTTCAAGGCCAAGTTTGATGACTTGGTTGCCATCAATCAGGTGAGACAAGTCAGGCTGGTGCAAATAAGCACTTGTTTGTGCCAGAACATTGACCACATCATGTGTGTGTATGTTCTACAGCTCTATTGCAACATTGATGCCCCCACCTCATTCCCATGAATAATTACATTGCCATTGCTTGAAAATGGGCTGGCAAGGTCACAGACATGGATCTGGTGAAGAAGCCTGACTATGGCATATTTATCAACAAGTTTATCAAAGAGTCATGAGAGCGGCTATTGAAGGTACCCAGGATCACCAAGGACTTTGGATCATCAAATGTGGGTCTTGCCCATCATGTCCAATGCTCACAATGATGACTTTGAGGTGGAGCAGTCAAACATGCTCAGCCTTGTCTCTGTGGCATTCTGACACAC
>JBBPQN010000026.1:0-42326 GCA_038092575.1 Boletus subluridellus | reverse complement strand
AATCACTCATCAGATCTCTCAGTTGTCGAATGCCATGTCGCTCGACGATGCGGCAAGCTTTGGGGTGCGGTCTACGGTTTTCATCACAGGATCAAGGGGAACGGGTAAATTTTCAGTGGCAGTGCATATCGCTCGTCATCTTCAGATGCATTTCGTGGAGGTCAGCAGTCAGTTGTCCTCCTGGGTCTTGGTTAAGATGATAGCTCTGCAGATCAACTGTTTCGATGTTCTATCAGATACGACTGCCAAAACTGAGGTTGCACTACGAGAGCAAGTAGAAAGTGCCATATCCAGTTCTCCGTGTTTGGTTGTACTTCGCTATGCTGATGCATTGAGCCACTCGGTGACCACAGTGGATGGCAAAGAAGGTTTATTCCAATATCTTCTTACCTACCTTCCACATATTCACTCCTTGCATTCCAGGGTCATCCATCTTTCAAACATTACAGCAGTGTGTTGATGATGCAAACAAGACTCAGGGCCAGCAGTGTATCCTCCTTGGAATAGTGGAGCAGGGTAAAATACCTGAAGGCATCTCATTTAGTAATGAGATAGAGATCAAGGTAGGAGTTGGCTCCAGTGTTTTCTGCTTTCTGATGATTGGTGTTCAGGCATTGAGTGAGGAGGAGCGTTTCTATCTGCTTTTGGAGCAGGTGGATAGCCAAGGTGGATGCCTTGCTCCAGATGTCTCTGTTTCTGCACTGGCCAAGCAGACTGCAGCATTGGTTGCCTTGGACCTGGCTAATCTGGTTAAAAAGACATGTCTTTGTGCAGTGATGAAGTAAGTTGAGTGTTGTAATGAACAATTTGCTCTTGATTAATTAGATATAGCTCTGAAATACAGCAGCTGGTAACTCAGCCAGTTATGTCTGCCAAGCAATTTGATGCTGCCTTACTCAAGGCTAGGACAACCTTTGCTCAAAGCATAGGTGCACCCAGTATCCCAACAGTCCTTTGGGAAGATGTTGGAGGATTGGGTCTAGTGAAGGATGAGATTCTTGATACAGTGCAGTTGCCATTGGATCATCCTGAATTGTTTCAAGATGGGCTGAAGAAGAGATCAGGTTATTTGAGTCTACTTGGTATAATGTTTCTATTGACTATGAGTCTTGTTATAGGTGTCTTGCTATATGGTCCTCCAGGAACTGGAAAAACTCTGCTTGCAAAAGCAGTGGCAACTTCCTGTTCACTAAATTTTTTCTCAGTCAAAGGGCCAGAATTACTCAACATGTACATTGGTGAATCTGAGGCCAATGTTCGTAGGGTTTTTCAAAGGGCAAGGGATGCCAAGCCTTGTGTTATCTTCTTTGATGAGCTAGATTCAATAGCTCCCAAGAGAGGAAATCAAGGTGATTCTGGTGGAGTTATGGATCGCATTGTAAGCCAGCTTTTAGCTGAGCTTGATGGAATGAGCATAGGAGGGATGGACATATTTGTGATTGGAGCTACCAATCGTCCAGACTTGTTGGATCCTGCACTATTACGTCCAGGGCGGTATGTTTGGTTCTGTTAATTAAAAACTTTGACTGATTTTTTCACACAGATTTGATAGAATGCTCTATTTGGGTGTTTGTGAAACCCATGAAGCTCAACTTGATATTCTGAAGGCTCTCACCCGAAATTTCAATTTACATCCCAATCTCAATCTATCTTCAATTGCTGCTCATTGCCCCTTCAATTACACTGGAGCAGACTTCTATGCATTGTGTGCTGATGCACTACTTCATGCACTTTCATGCAAAGTTGCAGAGCTTGAAAAGGAAAGAGGTATTTGATTTTGTAATAGCTCATAACTTCAAGTAACTCAATTCTTTTCTCTACAGCTGAGTTAAATGCTCTTCCAAAGTATCAGCAGCACCCCATTTCACCTCAGTTCTTCATATCTGAAATGAAATCAGATGCAGATTTACAGCTGGTGGTAAAGGTAGAGGACTTTGGTTTTGCTTTGGAAGAGTTCATTCCAAGTATCAGCAGTTCTGAGTTATTACATTATGTATCAATTCAAAAGAATTGGCATAATTAGGTGTAATAGCAGGTAGTGAATACATTTGCAATTTACAAGTATTCTAATCATCCACCTTTGAGGAACACACATATACACACATAATATAGTATATGTATCTACTATATATTACAACTTTTTTTTCTATACCATCTCACAATACATACAATGATACTACTTGTATTGACAAGCAGCAAAAATATACTGTTACCAACTCTATCCTTATTGGAATGCTGATTTTAAGTCATGGCAATATAGCTACATATGTATATTACAAATTCTAGATCATAATAGTGTCATGATCCTTGTAGTTTTATTCAGATGTGGTGCATTTTTTATGTATGTAAGCTAATATTATGCTACAGTTCATGCTACTTGAAACTTCTATCAATATAATACAATATATCATTATTATGTGAGATCACTATAATATTATATCCTTTTGCCCAGTTGTTTTATAATAGCTTTATATGCTTATGACTTAATAATATTCAATAATCCAAGAGCTTTAATCAAGCTACCTAGTTTCTTAGTATTGTTATGAGCTCCATCAATCCAGGCAAAATGCATTGTAAATATGGAGTGAGGAATGGAGAGGATGATATTAACCTAAAGAACAGTGAAGGCTGAGATGGATATAACAATGGGCATGAGTAAGCAGAGAGAATGGCAAATATATAATGATAAGAGATCAAGTGATGAGATATGATGTCATGGGGAGAATAAGGGAATGAAGAAATGGCATTGTGGGCAATTATGGATATGGAAGGGATAAGGGTGAAAAGATAAGATGCTACAAGAGTAAGATGATCAAGACAAGATTAAAAAAGAATGAATGATAAGATTGCAACTTATAACAAGTATGATACTATAACTATATTATTTTGAAACTTTTAATCCTTCTACTTCATTTGGCAGTTGGCCTGTAGGTGTAGGCCAGTTAGAACTTAACTGGAGTTTGAAACCTAACCTAACATGGGCCATGTGGACTGATGTGAAAAAATATTAAAGTCCAACTATTACAATTATTCTCGGTACAATACACTTGCTCATAATGTATATGGTAGTAGTGTATAATTCTCATAGTATATAGACTTTTGGTGGCTCCTGTCATGGTATGTGGATAAAATTGCAATATATTGTAATTCTCATGATGTATAGGCTAGGGTATGAAAATATACATCATGAGATACACTTTGAAGGAGATGGTGGGCCTGGACAAGTGTCTGAGTGTTGGGTTTGAACATTGACAATGTTACATAGCACAGGTGGCAGATGAAAAAAAAATTAAGCTGTAGTGGGAGACTATCCCATTATCTCATACTGCTCATGCTGATCCCAACATATGGGCTATCATTTGCAAGTTTGTGTTGAGTAATGCAACAATTCCACAAGTGCATGCTTTACTCCAGCGGCATCCTGGCACTTTCTACATTGCATCTGACTGGAATACAGTGTTGAGCAATATAGCTACAACCCAGTGGGAAGCTTCAGAGGAGAACTCCTTACTTACATAAAGAGAGAAAGAAAGATCTGAGTATTCAGGAAGAGCTGCTTGGCCTTATATACATATAGGAGTAGGTATTATCTAATCTAACTACTATATTCTAAGTATGATCCAAATCTGATAAGATAAGGAATAGGAGTTAGAACTGCTGCTAGTTAGTGCTATATATGTTCAACACTCCCCCTCACTAAAAGCATGGTGTTTACTTTGATGGCAGCATTTGTGCTTAGAGTAGCAAGGAAGGTGAGAAAGAAGGTGAGTAGGTAGTGCATGACTTAGTAGAAAGTTAATCCTAATTGTGCTCTAAATTTCTCAAACTTAATGTGACCTAAGTTCTTTGTGAACAAGTCTGCAGGGTTTTCATATCCTTCAATGTAAAAGATCTTGACTGTACTGGCAGCAACTTCATTGTGAATGTGTCATATCCTGTATCAGCTAAGTCCAACCCTGGTCCTCTGAACCCAACTCTGTCTCTATACATATGAACTCTGGTACATTCTTGCTCAAGACACAGCCCCTGACTCCTGGACCTTGTCCATATCTTATGTTAGCTTTACATTCCATTTCCCATCTCTGTATATACTAGTCCAGCCCCTTGCTTTCCTTCATACCTGTGTTCCACTTAGGAGCACAGCTCTGGCAACACTCACATTTCAACTCCTACTTACCAATCCCTATGAACTCCATTAGTAATACTCCATACCTCCATAGTATATAAACCCTCCAGGTAAACTCCTGTACTCTTCAGTTTGAATATTGAGTTAGTTAAACTCCAAGTTCCCTCCACTTGAACCTTGAAGGTTCTCCTCTGCAACCCTCTGCTTGACTCAGCATCCTAACACACTTTAAGTCTCCCTCCAACCCTTCATCTGTAAATCTGGGACACAAGAACTCCTGACAAGGGTGTACCACATAAGGTGAAGCCAAAGTCCTGCCATCCAGACAACTCTGGAGTTCTGGAGTTTGCCCTTGGGGTTTGCATGGACTTAATAGAATGAAGTGATATTTTAGTGTGATATGTTTGTTGTGCTTTTCTGTAATGGGATTAGATGCCATAAAGATGGACTCCTGATTATCACCACATATTGGGATAGCCTTAAGCAAGTAACCAATTTTCCCAAGAAGGTTATGTATCCAGATATATTGGTGGCTGCAATCACTTAGAGCCATATATTTGGCTTAAGTTGAGCTTGGAGCTACAGACTTCTGAGCATGTGAGAACCACTGGCAGCTGAATGTGCCATCTGCTAGCTTTAGGAAATATCTTGTCTGCAAGCAGCATATATCAGTGTCAGATTCCCAATAGAATCAGTGCATGCTATGATGCTGAGACCAGAGTTACCATTTACATAAATCAAGAAAGTACAGTAATTATGTGTTTCCAAGAGATAGCAACAGGTATAGAGCACTTTGTCAGGATGCTCTTGTGATGTATTGGCACATTGTCTGGCAAGCAATGTCACAGCATATGCAATATCAGGTTGAGTATCTAATATAAGGTAGAGTAGTGACATCAGTGAAACAGTGAAGAAATGATATTTCCAGACAACTAAGATTAACTTGTGTAACTGTTATATTGTGAGCACAGTCAATTCCTACATTGTCAATGCATTACCAGCAGCAAATAATAAAGACAGGCCAGCATCATTGGGCATAATAAGGATGTGAATATGACCCACTGTAGGTAATCCTAGACTTAGATGAAGGATATTGGTCAGGGATTGGCTTCAGTAATCCATTACCAGACAAAAATTGGCAGTGTGTCATCTTGCTCTCAGGGTGCTTTCAGCTGAGAATAGATACCAATTGACTGAGTGGCTTCAACAAATCCAGAAGTTTATGTACAATGCTGTACAGCTGGTCATGGTGAGAGATGCATGCAGCAGTGTTCATAGTCTTGTATGCCACCATGACAGTATTCTCTGGCAGGCATGTACAGTATACAAAAAAAAAAATACTAGCACATTGCTTGCCATGTCCACCCAAATACACAGCTGAACAAAGACAAATGATATTTTGTGAATCTAGATACAGGATCCCACAACCTACCACTAGTTACAGTGACCTGCCAGTGCACACATGGTCACATTGACCCCTTGATTGACCATCATGATCCCATTAGCCTCTGCATAGGCTCAACAAGGCTATATGTGATCCACCCTGTCGACTTGTGGAGCAGGACATATGATTTCCATTTTGGGGTCAGGTTGGAAGAAGGTGAGTGTGGGACATGGCCAAAGCATGAGCATTGGTAAGCAATAGAGCAGGCAATGAGGACATTATTGCCAGTGAACATCTTGATGGCCACACCTGTTGGCAACCTTGAATCAAATAATGACTTGGGCTACTCAACCACTTAAACCGACTGATAGAGTAAAGAGATAGTTAGGGGGGAATTCCAACAAGAACTTGACTAGAGTTCTTGGGGCATTGGATTCAAAGTATATATACATTTTACATGTTTGTATCTATTATGATGCTGGTCTGTGCACATGAGGCTATGTAATGATGTGACATGGGAGTATCAGTAAACTATGCTGAGTAAAGTAGATGGAAATTAATAGGAGACAGTGCTTAGACATTCTAGACTGACGGAGATTAAATATATACATGAGGTTGACACATGTTATAGGTCTGGACCTGGTTCACATGGTCATGTGATGAAAGATAAGATAAGGTCACATGATGTGAAGGTGTGAAAGGGTCACATGACTAGAAAAGAAAGGGGTGAGAAAAGGGTTTGTAACAACACCAGCTTTCTGGCAATCTACAACAGCCTATTGAAGACCTTCACATAGGGGATCTTCTATGCAGACAATGCTGATGAGAGTGAGCTTGTGAGTGAGGTCTTCATATGGTATCTAAATAATAATTAAAAGCCAAGAGAAGGGCAAGATTGATTGACATACAGTGGCTCAAAAAACTGTCGACATGTTTGGTCATTTTTCACTAAACACAATAATCCCCAATAATCCCTAACCCTTGCCCTAAGCTATAAGTGTATGAAATCAAGTGCCTACTCCTGGCCTTCTATGGGCACAAGGGTCAAGGGATTTGAATAAGATTTGAGGAAATGGCAGCCATTTCAAAATGGTAACTCATGTGGATAGTTTTTTGACTTTAAGTTTTGATTACATACATGTATATTGGACCCTAGCATGCTGTAATATGGTTACATACATTTGATAAGGGTTCTAATATATTACCTTTATGTAACTGAGGGTCAGACAGCATATATAAACCCCACCATTCCATGTTCATCTTCCACCTTCACTATGAAATCCATTTCTACCTCTCAAAGAAACAATATCATCTCTCTCTTCTCTCTTGGTCTTTCCTCTAGGGAAATTTCTTCCCAAACTGGCCTAGGGAAGTCTACTGTATGCCAGGTTCTCCAGAAACTCCAGCCAGAGAAGACTAGGCTTCATGGTGGCTGTCCTTCAAAGCTTACTCCTATCAACAAGAGGGCTATTGTTTAGCAAATCATTACTGGCAAGGCCAAGAATGCTGTTCATACTTCTCAATACATCAATCCCATCATTGATGCTCCTGTCTGCCCTCAGACTGTGAGAAATACTCTCAAGGAAGCCTCTACTATCCAGTGGTCACAAGAAGAGGAGGTTAGCCTTTGCTCTCAAGTACCAGCATTGGACTGTGGAGGACTGGAAGAGAGTTATATGGTCAGATGAGACCAAAATCAATAGGATTGGATCAGATGGGCAAGAGTATGTGTGGAAAAAGAAGGGACAAGGGCTGATTGCTAGAGAGGTCAAAGGTACAGTCAAGTTTGGAGGAGGTTCATTAATGGTATGGGGCTGCATAGGATGGAATGGAGCAGGGGTTTTGAGTGAGGTGGAGGGGAGAATGGATGCTGAACAGTATGTGGCCATTTTAGAGCAGGGGTTGCTGCAAAGCATGGAGGGATCTGGAATTCCAGAAGATGACATTGTCTTTCAACAAGATGATGACCCCAAGCACACCTCAGGAGAGTGTTATAACATCCACTTTATTTAAACTTTTTAACTTAGTGCACTTGTGCACTTACTTTACATCCTTCAACTTTCGAAGTCACGTGACGTGCACATGACCATGGGAAACTACACGTGACCTATGGTCTAGACAAACACGTTGCATACACACTTCTTTAATTTCTGATCATTCATTCCCATCATCACCTTCTTTATTTAATCTCCGAACATTCATTCCCACCATCACCTTCTCTCTCTCACCATCACATTCTTTCTCCCACACCACCTTCTTTCATCTATCTATATCAAGTAGTCATTCCCATGGACCCTATGGTCCGTGCACCTTCCTGTAACTTATATAAACTAGCTGTAGTTGACTGGACCCCCAGTCTAATCCATTTGTCTCTTGTGGCCTACGTCCCTGCGAGGTGATTAAGGAAGGCTGTTATGCTTTCTTTCCATTCAGTTCCTATGGTTATAGAAGAAGATAGGTAAGTTCAAGATATCGACTTCGATCCAGTCATCAAGTCTTTACGCCCCTGACATTGCCCTCTCTTCCTGATGGACTTGTGACCCACATCCTTGCAAGTATCCTGAAGACATCCAACTTCTGACTTGCCTATCGACTTCTCTTCGCTTTATCTATATCCTATCTAGCTTCTCTCTACTCTTCCTGCTTCACTCTATTTGCTGTGGTGTCCCGTCTTCTTGGTTTGGTGTAGCCCGTTGAGTCCTGCTGGTGTTCGCTCGAGATCATCTCGCAACAGAGAGTCCAAAGGTGGTTTGAAGAGCAGGGAATCAAGCTTCTGGACTGGCCTGCACAGTCTCCAGACCTTAACCCCATTGAACATACTTGAAATCACCTCAAGAGATGCCTCTCAGCTTATAAGAGTGCTTCTACAGGAGTTCATCAATTGTGGGAAAGGATAGTAGAGGAGTGGGGCAAGATTGATGAGGAGCAGTATCAGAAATAGATAGAAAGCATGCCTAGAAGGATTGAAGCAGTTATCAAGGCCAAAGGAGCTCATACCAAGTACTAGATACCCAGCTTTATATAAGGTCAAAAAACTGCCCGCATGAGTTACCATTTTGAAATGGCTGCCATTTCCTCAAATCTTATTCAAATCCCTTGACCCTTGTGCCCATAGAAGGCCAGGAGTAGGTACTTGATTTCATACACTCATAGTTTAGGGCAAGGGTTAGGAGGTTATTGGGGGCTATCATGTTTAGTGAAAAATGACCAAACATGTGGATGGTTTTTTGAGCCACTGTACATCTTTGTTGCTGTTCAGGATGCACCAGGGGTCAGTGGAGACATTAGGTGGCATCAGGGATGGCCATTGGGGTGCACATCATGATCATAGTGTAAATAAGATAACAAGTATGGGATGTGAGTGGAATGTTTGTCCCAGGGGGGTTGTATGGTAGGGCTATATATATAAGAAGGGTTAGTGTGACTGACCATGGTGTGAGGATGCTGACTAATCCAGCTGAATCTGGAAGGAGTGCAAGATAAAGCTGTAAGATATGAAATTCTGGCCAAGGACAAGGGCTGGAAATGAATAGAAAGGCCTAGGATGAGGGCCTGATATAAAATGAACAGATGTGAGATGAGTGGAAAGAGATTTTTCATTCTGAGTCAAATACAAGGATTTATAGTCCAGGCTATGACCCAGACTTTTTTCTAACTAAAGAAATATCAAAAAAAGAATGAAACAATCCAAATCAAAGATACAATGTGTACCTCAGGTTGTCACAAACATCAACTGGAGAGGGGATGAAGTAATGAGGAATTGGGCTCAGTTAAGAAGCTTTGGAAAAAAATCCAAGAGAACTAAACTGGAGGATGTCCAGTGAAGTCTTGAGGTTTATATACTATTCATAATGTTTGTACATGTTTGTATCAGATCTACTGATATGACATAAAGGGGGGACAGAGATTAAGAACATGAGTCATAGAAGCATAGCCATAGAATGGAAGAGGCAGAGATGAATGACATGATGCAATAGCATGCTGTGGCAGAATGGAAGAAAAGAGAAGACATGCACAGCATGGAGATGAATGTGAGAACAATATAACTATAAAAGGATAAATGTGTCTGATGAGATCTATAATCTCCAAGTGTGTTACAATGACTGATGGCATGGCCTGCATCAAGAAAGACTAATGAGTGAGTCAAGTTGTGAGTCATAAAGAGTCATGTGACTTTGAAAAGAATGAAATGAAATGGCTAAGTGTGAAATAAATAGACATAGAGAAACAAACTGTAACAAAGAATGCTAAAATGTTCTGGACTTGTTGCTAAGCAAGTGACAACCTCAATAAAGCTAAAAGAAGTAGTCTGGATACAAAATGGACTTGAATATAACAACAGGATGGGTTTTGTGCATGCAGACAAGTGGGTTGGCAGCTGATAGGGTCAAATTGGGGGAGATAGGGGATTTTGACCACAAGGAATATGCATTCCTTACAGTGGGTGAGCATTATGCCTGTGCAGTGGTCACAGTGAACATCATGCCAGGTGTTGGGTGTTATGGTGGCCATTGGAGTGATGTCATGGATGGTGTCATGTCCATTGGAATAGGAAGGGGGGCACTTGGCATTAGGCATTGCATCCAGTGTTGAGTATCATGGTGGCCATCACAGTGGCATTGTGTGACCTTCCATTGAAACAAGCACCAGTGTTGCATCATTGTTGATGTGCTCTTGCAACCTCTGCATATCTTCATTGTTCTCATTGAAACCCCCCTCCAAAGACTGGCCAAAGCTCCAATGGGACTAATGTGGAGTTGGAGAGGAACCATGCATTCAGCAGGATGTATCACATTGATCAAGCATAGTATTACTGGACTATGTTGCATGATGACAAAGGTAGCAGAGATGTTCAAATCCTCTCTTCTCCACTTTCAGTGTCTGCTGACTATGACAATGATGGTTGCACCAGAGGAGGGATGTTTTCTGATATCAGCAGATGTAGGGACTGACTGACAGACACTGATACAAGTTCTGAAACACATTTTGTTAGAATGTTTGCAAAAGGGGTCAATCAAGCCTACCATCTTCATAGCCATGATCTCTTTCTTTCTGCCATATAAGATCACATTCAATCACAGCATAGATGAGCCTGAGAGCCTGAGATACTCTCTTGGATGGATAGTAGCTTCAGTTTGGAGAGAAGGTGTACCAGAATTACCACTCTCTCTGATATAGATTTCAGGCCAGTGATGCAGCTAGAAGGGAAAGGTTAATCAACCTCCAAAAAAGTAGGATACTCCATATTTGGTTGATTTCACTATGACCTGCTCTTTCTCATGCAATAGTTTATGATCCTTCTTGGTTCCTGGGATAGGAAACTTGTGCTTTGGCTCTGCAAATTTGAGCCTTTTCTCCCAGACTTGTATGACTTGTCATATATTTTCTTTCATTAAATTTTTGCATGCCACAAGTGTCTTGGTGAGCCCCAACAACTGTGTGAGCCCAGACTCTAAATATAAATGCTTGTCTGAAGATGTTGCCTGCAATGCTTGCATCTTTTATATGGACTTGATTTCAACAGTGGAAGTATATGTAGGATTCACTGATGATGTCTGCCTTGTCCAACTAGATATATGTCAGACAGAAGAGATGGAATATGAGTGGGTACCTATGATAAGAATTGGAACTATCCAGTGGCCCTCTCCTTTGATCCAGTGTTCTCTCCAATATGGATAGATCACCCTTGCTGGATGTAGTAATTGCACCAGTGGTGATATACATATGAGACAAATGGAGGTGAATGAGTGTGTCATATCCTGGAAATCCTGTAAGTCCAACCCCGGTCTTCCGGACCAACTCTGATTCTTGTACATATGAACTCTGGTGCATTCTCATTCAAGATGCAACCCCTGATCCCCGGACCTTGTCCATACTTACAACCCTACTTACATACATCTTCTGTTACCCCCATTCCTCCGCATTAGTATTAGTTCCACTTCATAGTATCCTCCATACCTGTACTCTGCTTAGGAGCACAGCTCTGGCTTTATCTTACCTCCAACTCCTTACTTACAAACCAGGTCCACTCCATTAGTAATCCCCTATGACTCCATAGTATATAAACCTGTGTAACTCCTGTACTTCCCCTCAGTTCAAATATCAACTTAGTTTTAACTCCTTCTCTCTGCTCAAGTCTTGAAGACTCTCCTCTGTAACCTCCGCTCGACTTGACATCTAGTATGTCTTAAGTCCAACTCTGACCCTTCAGTAAATTCTGGGACAATAGGACTCTTGACAAGGGCACACCACATATGATGAAGCCAAGTCCCATCTGTATAGACAACTCCGGAGTTCTGGAGTTTGTTCTCCCCTTGGAGTTTGCCTGAACTTAACAGTATATTTGAACTCATACTTGTCACAGAGTCTAACCATGGCTACTTGTATGACCAGATCCCAAACCTGTGCCCTAGGCACAAATCCTCCACCATCTCCCAGATACAACCCTCTCAGCATCTTCAGAAGCAGCCAACAAGGTCCAGAACTCGTCAGCCAATTCTGGGGATTTTCTGCCCAACACACCCCAGGCTCCGCCTCTCAAGTGTACCCTACTCTGGAGTCACCTACTCCAGGAGCGCGCATTGTTGAGCTTGAACTTGACAAAGATAGGAGCAAAACATCTGCCCAATCCGGTCACTGCTCTGACCACAGAGTGCAAGACCACCATTTCCCTGACGACAGAGATGCTCTGGGAGACCCTGACTTCCCTGGAGATGATCTGTTTGATGATGATCCTGACTTCCCTGGCAATGACGACAATCCGCCTAATGACTCCGACAATGAGCACGTTCTGCAAGATACCCTTGCTCTCCTTGCAAGTGCCATCTGAGGCCTTGCCTGTTCCACTTGTCATTCCGCCTCTGACTCTACCCCCCGCACTAAAGTCCGAGAACTGGATCAGTTTGACAGGACAGAACCCCGCAAACTCCAGGTCTTCCTAGTGCAATACAAGTTGAACTTCCAAGACTGCCCCAAGGCTTTCAGTACTGACTGTGCCAAGGTCACATTTGCACAGTCATACCTAAAGGGTATGGCCCTGGAATGGTTCAAACTGGACCTACTCCAGATGGAAGATCCTGCACTCCGCCCTCTCTGGATGGACAACTTCAAGGAGTTTGTCCTCGAACTCCAGACCAATTTCGGTCCTCATGATCCCATTGGAGATGCAGAGCATCAACTCGACCACCTGTCCATGAAGGACACTCAACACATCAATAAGTATGTGGTTGAGTTCAATAGGATTGCTTTGCAAGTCCATGGATACAGAGAAGGTGCCCTCCGGCACCATTTCTACAACAGTCTGCCAGACCACATCAAAAACGAGATCTCCTGCATTGGTAAACCCCCAATGCTCTCTGGACTCCAAGTTCTCACTCAGGCAATCAATGCGCACTACTGGAAGTGCAAGTCCGAGATCAGCCATCAGACAAAGAACACCAACCAATCCTCTGCATCCAAATCCGACAAACCCTCCACTCCTGTGCCTTCCACTCCTCGCCCCTCCAATGGTGGCTCCAAGGACTCTAAAGAGTCAAAAGGCAAAGGAGTGTCCACCTCCACAGCTCCAAAACTGGACTTGTCGTCCAAATTAGGGAAAGACGGCAAGCTAACCAATGAGGAGCACAAATGCCAGTTTGACAACAAACTGTGCATGTTTTGTGGTCTCGCTGGCCACATGGCTAAGGACTGCCCCAAGTCTACATCTCGGGCAGCCAAGGGCCATGCAGCAACCACAACTCCGGAAGCTAAACTGGAGGTCTCCACCTCAGAGACAAAAAAATAGCCTGCAACCTCCATGACTCCACATGGACTGGAGGTTGCATTGAACCCACCCGTGCACCCAAGGAGATCCACCTCAATGCATCTGCTCTTTTCAACCCTAAGTCACTTATGCCCTCCATTACTTTAGTATCATATCCAATCTCTCCTTTTCCTGTGCTTGTAGACTCCAGATCCTCTGACTGTTTTATCAATACATCATTTATTAGTAAACATGGACTTTCTACTGTACCTACCCCATGCCTCTGCTTCAACTCTGCCTCTTTGATGGAACATCCAACAGCACCATTACCCAAGCCATCAATCTCTCCATCTGCTTCCCAACCAGTGATATTACTCCGATGATGTCCTATGTCACTCCACTGGACTCTACCTGTTCCCTTGTTCTAGGACACAACTGGCTCACCTGACACAATCTGTTGATTGACTGGGTTATGAGCAGTATCTCTTTCTGTGCACCTGAACAGAGTGTGCCAGCACCCCCAAGCACTCCTCTGCAGCCTCTGGAACCACTTCCTCTGGCTGACCCCACCCCTGATCCACCGCATTTCTCCAATCGCAAGGCTCCACCCATTGCACTCATCAGTGCATGTGCCTTTGCACTGGCCTGTCACCTCGAGGGCTCCATTCAGTTTAGCCTGCAACTCCGCCCCCAGGAGAGTGATCTTCACTCCACTTCCCTCACTCCTCTGGAACAAGTTGACCTCTCCACTGTCCCTCCAGAATATTATGACTTTCCTGACGTGTTCAGCAAGAGCAAGGCTTCTATGCTCGCTTTGCATTGCAAACACGATCTGAAGATCGACCTTGAGGAAGGAGCATCCCCTCCACTAGGCACCACCTACTCCCTCTCCCCTTCTGAACTCAGCTCTCTCTGCACATTCCTCGATGAGCACCTAGCAATGGGGTTCATCTGTTCCTCCTCCTCTGCTCACGCTGCTCCAGTCCTCTTTGTCTGCAAGAAGGATGGTTTCCTCCGTCTTTGCGTTGACTTCCAAGGACCCAACAAGATCATGAAGAAAGACTGCTATCCACTTCCCCACATCTCTGACCTCCTAGACGCTCCAAGCCATGCCAAGATCTATATCAAAATCAACCTCTGGCATGCATACCATTTAGTCCACATCGCTGAGGGAGATGAATGGAAGACATCCTTCCAGACATGCTACAGCTCCTATGAGTGGCTAGTCATGCCATTTGGTCTTACCAATACCCCTGTGGCATTCCAGTGGTTTGTAAATACCATCTTCACTGATCTTCTAGATGTTTGCGTCATAGTCTACTTGGACAACATCCTTATCTACTCCGAGGACAAGGCCTCCCACAAAGAGCATGTCCGAGAAGTCCTCCGACAACTCTGCAAACACGGACTTTATGCTAAGCCAGAAAAATGCGAATGGTCCACTGACACTACCAAGTATCTAGGCTACAACATCTCCCCCTCCAGTCTGTCTATGTCTCTGGACAAAGTTCAGACTGTGAAGGAATGGCCAGAACCTCAGAAGGTCAAGGATATCCAATCCTTTCTTGGATTCACAAACTTCTACCGTTGCTTTATAGCAAACTACTCTGACATTGTTGTTCTTTTAATCTGCCTTACTCGCAAAGGTACTCCCTGGAACTTCTCTGATGACTGTTGCTCCGCCTTCTGTAGCTTGAAGGAAGCCTTCACCACCACTCTGATCCTTACCCATTGGGCTCTGGACACTCCATTGGTTATAGAGACTGACACCTCCAATTATGCTATAGCTGGTATCCTTTCCATCTGCTGCCCGGATGAAGAAATTCAGCCAGTCGCTTTCTACTTGCGGACACTTTCCACTCCAGAGCTCAACTACGACACCCATGATAAGGAACTCCTCACCATCCATGAGTCCTTCCAGACTTGGCAACACTATCTTGAAGGCTCTGGCACTCTGATCAATGTCATCACTGACCACAAGAACCTGGAGTACTTCGTGACCACCAAACTCCTGACCTGCTGGCAAGCCCGGTGATTGGAGTTCCTCTTCCAATTCAATATGGTCATTCATTTCCATTCCAGTCACCTTGGCACGAAACCTGATTCCCTTACTAGACGCTGGGATGTCCATCCCAAAGAGGGGGATAAGGACTATGCTTGCATCAATCTGCACAACTTCCAACCAGTATTCACTCAGGAGCAACTTGCTTCGTCCCTCTGATCCACTTACCTCGCAGCTCCAGTCCTCCGAGCTAGCACCCTCTTTGATGTGGAACAACTCCACAGTGATATCCTTTCTGCACTTCCCTCAGATCCTCTAGCTGAACTCCACATGTCCGACCCATCTGACTCTCACTGATCAGTCAATGAAGATGGTTTCCTCCATCTCAACAAATGCATCTACATCTCCAATGCTAATGACCTCTGACTCCAAGTACTCTGGTACAAGCATGACCATCTGCTCTCTGGACATTTTGGCCAGAACCAGACTTTGGAACTGATCCACCATGAATACACCTGGCCAGGAATCAGGACATTTGTTAAGGAATACATTTCCTCCTGCACATCCTGCACCCATGTGAAGGTTCCAAGACACCAGCCCTATGGATTACTAAAGCAACTCCCCATCCTGGAGAAGCCATGGAACTCCATCTCCATGGACTTCATTGAACAGCTCCCTGCATCCTCTGGATATACTGCCATCCTTGTCATCATGGACCATCTGTCCAAGCAATGTATATTCATCCTGACACACAATACCATCACATCTCCAGAGCTTGCAAAGCTCTTCCTACTCCACATCTTTTCTAAGCATGGAGTTCCCTCCCACATCACCTCCGATCAAGGTACAGAGTTTGTGTCTCACTTCTTCTGCTCACTTGGGAAAGCCCTCAATATTCATCTCCACTTCATCTCTGGTTACCACCCCAAAGGAGATGGTCAGACAGAACACATGAACCAGACTCTCAAGCAGTACCTCTGAGTCTATTGTAATTACCAGCAAGACAACTGGTCCAAACTCCTGCCACTAGCAGAGTTCACATACAACAACGCTCCAAGTGCCACTACTGGAGTCTCACTGTTCTTCGCCAATAAAGGCTATCATCCCAACGTCACTGTCCATCCCAAGTGTGATCTCACCTCTGCAAAGGCACGAGAGTACTCTGTCAACCTTGACTCCCTCCACCAATTCCTCCATGAGGAAATGGCCAAAGCCCAGAAGTGATACCAAGGACCCGTGGATGCTAGATGAACTCCAGCACCAGACTTCAAAGTCAGTGACCAGGTTTTCATCAAAGCAGAGTATTTCCGCTCTACTAGGCCCTCTGAGAAACTCTCCGAGAAGAACTTAGGGCTGTACACTATCATTGCTCAGGCTGGCAGCCTTTCCTTCACCCTCCAACTCCCAGAACCCATGAAGTCCATTCACCCAGTCTTCCACATTTCACAATTGGAACCCTCTGTTCTGAATACTATTCCTAACTGTACCCAACCACCTCCATCTCCAGTCGAAGTAGATGGTGAACCAGAGTTTGAGATTGTGGAGATCCTCAACTTCAAAATAGACCATCGACACCAGAATTGTAAACTCCTGTATTTGGTATGATGGTCCAGATATGAAGGTACTGATGATGAGACCTCTTGGCTACTCGCCACAGAACTCAGTCATGCCTCCAAACTTGTCCATGACTTCCATCTCTGATATCCAGACAAGCCTGGATCTCATTCTGCATAACCATGAACGAAATCACAAATTCAACAAGACTAAATACAGGGAGGGGCACATGTGTACACTACACCTCCAATTTGCTCTCCCCCTCCGTGTCTTCCTCCTCCTCATCTCCCTCCTTGTCCTCTGCCACCGCTTCTGCCTCGCATTGCGCCACTGCATTGTGCTCCACCTCCGCATTGGCCACCACCTCCACCACCTCCGCTGCCTCCACTGCCTTGCATGTTGCCTCCGCCTCCTCCTCTGCCTTGCGCTTTGCAGCCACCTCCGCCTCTGCCTTCTTCCATGCCTCCTCTGCCTTCTTCTGTGCCTCCTCTGCCTTCTTCTGCTCCTCCTCCACTTTTTGCTTCTTCACACATCACCGCCACTCCACATATTTTGCAGTGCAGATGTCATTATCATCGTTGGCACACTCCACCAGATGTGTGTTGGACCAGTTCTTGAGGTCTTTGTTGGTGGACATGATGGTTTAGGATGAAGAAGAATGAACACACAGCATCGGATTATATATGCCTCCAAGTGGTGTCCACAATTTTCAGATTCTGACAATTGCCACTCTGCATTGTTCCTCACCTAGGCCTTCAGGGGTTCAGGCCTAAGAGGGGGATACTGTCATATCCCGGAAATCCTGTAAGTCCAACCCCGGTCTTCCGGACCAACTCTGATTCTTGTACATATGAACTCTGGTGCATTCTCATTCAAGATGCAACCCCTGACCCCCAGACCTTGTCCATACTTACAACCCTACTTACATACATCTTCTGTTACCCCCATTCCTCCGCATTAGTATTAGTTCCACTTCATAGTATCCTCCATACCTGTACTCTGCTTAGGAGCACAGCTCTGGCTTTATGTATCTTACCTCCAACTCCTTACTTACAAACCAGCTCCACTCTGTTAGTAATCCCCTACAACTCCATAGTATATAAACCTCTGCAACTCCTGTACTTCCCCTCAGTTCAAATATCAACTCAGTTTTAACTTCTTCTCTCCACTCAAGTCTCGAAGACTCTCCTCTGTAACCTCCACTCGACTTGACATCTAGTACGTCTTAAATCCAACTCTGACCCCTCAGTAAATTCCAGGACAATAGGACTCTTGACAAGGGCACACCACATACAGTGAAGCCGAGTCCCATCTGTATAGACAACTCTGGAGTTCCAGAGTTTGTTCTCCCCTCGGAGTTTGCCCGAACTTAACAGAGTGTGAGTGCATGCACACTGTCATGGTTTGCTTCTATGACATCTCTTTTCTTTTGGACTTCATCATTTTTCTCTTTTCAAAGTCATGTGACCAGATCACATGACCTATCACCTGATTATCTATTTCTTCTACATATGCAGGCTATGCCATCAGTCACAGTGACTCACCTTCAAGGTTCAATGGATGCATTTAATTATATTAATTCCCATGTTCATCTCCATGCTGTGCATGTCTTCTTTAATTTCTGCTTTCTTCCATTCTGCCACAGCCATGCTGTTGCCTCATGTCCCACTCTTCCATTCCATAGCTATGCTTCTCATATTGTAACTCATGCCTTTAATCTCTGTCCTATCTTATATGATATGCATCAGTAGATCTGATGTAAATATGTACAAACACATGAAACCTGTATAAACCTCAAGCTCTAAGCTGGACATTCTCCAGTTTAGTTCTCTTAGAGTTTTCCCCAATTCTCTAAGATTGAGCCTGATTCCTCTTTCACTACCATCCCCTTCCAGTTGACATTTGTGACAACTTGAAGTTCACATTGGACTTTTGATTGGGTTGTTTCACTAGAACTAAACTACATACACCACTTCACTTCATCACTTTCCCTGTTTGCTGATAGACAGTGTATTCAGCTCCTCAAGTAAAAAGTTGCACATGACTCACAAGTATGTGTATTAGTGCACATTTCCTTTCACAGGTTGCTCCATTCCTTCCTAGCACCAGAGACTGTCAACAGGCAAGATGCCCTTGATCACCCTGATGCTGCTTCCATCTGTGACAGTGCAGCATTACCAGTAGTAGACAGCAGTTGGGAAGCAGTTGGACAGGAAAGGTTAGTGGTATTCCCAGTACTGGAACCAGTGTGTGAAGAGGATCCTGCTTCTCCAGGGACATGGTTCTTAAGGCTCTTAAGTGAAGAGCTAGAACTATCTTTCTTTTGCTTAGTATAAGACTTGGATGGAGACAATCTCTACTTGAGAGACCTGTTCCAGTGTATCACCACTGCCCTATAGTTGGAGCTCCAAGATCTCTTCTGGTTGACTCCTTTGGAACAGGAGTCTGTGATTGCAGAGGAAGACTCATATTACAACCCCAATGATGCTCTCCCAGGGGATGAACAATTTCAACTCCAATATTCCTGATTCATTGAGAGATGTTCTACCTCTTCTCCTCCACCAGAAAGATTGCCAAGTGTATAGTTGAAAGGTTTCATATCTAGCATGTGGAACAGAGTCCCCTCACCAGAAGAAGTAAAAGTAAAGAGAGAAAGAAAAGGAAGAGGTACCAGAGGAAGTACCTAAGAAAAAGAAGAAAGTATCTTGTTGCATGGTCAAGAGACTTAATGGCAGTGAAGAACACCCTGACAAAGCTTATACTACAAAGGTTTTGAGACCTCATATTACTTTACACAAACCCAAATGCTATCTCCAGTAGCTACTCCTGAATAATACTTCCCTCCCTTCTCCCCTTGCAGCAGCTCTTATGCAAGCAGAACTTGCAGACAATAATTGGGGCAATCTTGCAGCACAACTAAGGCTTTTTCTAGAAGCACAAGAAGCAAGGCTACATGCCTCTTCTCTCCTGAACACTGTGCTTAATCAGTGCATTAACCAACTTGACATGCAGCTTGCTGTACAACCCCAAGGGACATCATTGTCCAGACATGCACCAGATTCTTCAGAACCAAAAATATCAAAAGTTTTCACAGACCCAGGGTCCTATAATGGTACCTGTGGGAAGAAATTGGAAGAATGGTGGACCCATGTCCAGATGTAGTGTGAGGTTAGCCAAACCATCCTCCTAGGACTTGCCAGAATTAGAGCAGTGCTCTCCTGCATGACAGGAGGTGAAGCAGGAGTATTCACAAGGGCACAACTAAATAAAATGATACAAGAAAACTACAACTCTTTATGGGAAAATTTCATGAAGCTTGTGAAGACCCACTTCCAGTCCTCTACCAAAAAGAATTGGAACAGAAAAATGCTTACCTCCCTTAAGCGAGACTCCACCATGGATATGTTCCTCATGAAATTCAAGATGTATTAGACACTCACTGCATATGATGATGGCAGACTCATCAAGCTCTTAGAACAAAACACCAATCAGCAGATCATTGAAAGGCTTATTTTGGAAAACAGCCAATATGAAGATCTGGCCAAGTTCAAGGCTGACCTAAAAAAGGCCAGCACAAGGACACACCATTTCAAATTCATTACCAAGGGTACCATGGACAGGGCCAAAACAAAGGACCCTAACATGATGGAAATTGATGTTGCTTCCTCAGGTAGTGTCAAATGCTTCAACTATGGTGGTACAGGCCACATTAGCAGGAACTGCAAGAAGCCAAAGCTTCAATGCAGAGAATACCACTTCTTTGGTGGCAGCCATCAGAAAGGCTGCTCCAAATACACTGCCAAGGAGGCAGGTGATTGCAAGATCTGCTTTGCAGACACTAAAGATAATATTCCCTCTTTGGATGAGGTAAAAAGCAATGACAACAAGGAAAAGGACTGAGACTGGTTCAGATCCATCAAGGGAATGAACCTGGACAAAGCTTGTGCCTGGTTCAAAGATTACAAGATGCTAGCCACCAAGAAGGGAAAAGACTAGACCCATTGCACATATCTGGATGTACTCTGGTTTCTTCCACAAACAGATTTGAAATACTGTTGGAGGATGAAATCATAGAAGTTGATGAGTCCAAAGACCCCAAAACCATACATACTTCTTTCAATTCACCATTAGAGAGGTCCCCTAGTGGGCTCAGGCAGGATGTTAAATTGCCACTTAATTCCTTTAACAAAAACCAAAAAAATACTTTCAAAATCCCAATGATGTCTTTATACAAAGCATCAAACCTGCCAGAGAAATAATGCTAGACATTAAGATTGTGCCTCAGTTGCAAAAAAAAAAATTATAACAACTAGAGCTCTGCTAGACTCAGGAGCTAACATTATTTTTATCAACAAAACATGGGCTCAAAAGAACCAGATCCCACTCATGAAATTACACAATCCAATCTCCATATTTAATATTAATGGAACCAAGAACTCTGATGGCAGCATTACCCATACAGTGGAATTTATTGTTGAATTCCAGGGTCATCATGAAAAAATCAAGCAAAAGTCATCAACCTCAGAAAGAATGCCTTCATCCTCAGAATCTCATGACTTAAATGCCACAACCCTGAAATTGATTGGATCCAGGACTCAGTCAAGAAACCAATGCCCATACCACTGCCTCATGTTGCAGGATAGATCTGCTTTCATTGCTGGGAGGAATACAATATACAATACCAGGTTTACAATACTATCTCCACACTTGAAGCACAACTCACCCCAAAACTCAAGAAAACCCCTGAGGAACTTGTTCCCAAACAATACCACAAATATCTTAATGTATTCAGGAAAAAGGAATCAAAATGAATGCCAACCAAAAAACCATGGGATCATGCTATAGATCTCAAAGAAACACTTAAACCTAAAAAGGGACAAATCATTCCTTTATTGGTGACAGAACAGGATGAAGTCACTGCATTTCTAGATGATCAGCTCAAAAAGGGTTATATTCACCCATCAAAATCCCCACAAACATTACCAATGTTCTTCATATCTAAGAAGGATGGAAAGAAACAGATGGTCCAGGACTATCATTATCTCAATGAATACACAGTTAAAAATAACTATCCACCTCCCCTTATTGCCCAGCTTGTAGACAAGCTCCAAGGTACAAAGAAATTTACAAAAATGGATCTTCAATGAGGGTACAATAATGTATGCATCAAAGAAGGTGATGAGTGGAAAGCTGCTTTTGTATGCTTCCATGGAGCATTTGAGCCACTTGTCATGTACTTTGGACTTTGCAATTCCCCCACCACCTTCCAAGTAATGATGAATGAGATCTTCACTGATATGGATGGTGTCTGCATCATCTACATAGATGACCTCATGATCTTTACAAAAACAGAAAGCCAAGAGGAACACAACAACATTGTGCTAGAAGTCCTCTGTTGGCATGAAGAAAATGATCTATTTGTCAAAAGAAAAATGCACATTCAGCACCACAGAACTTGACTTCCTTGGCATGATTGTTGGATGTGACAGCATTAAAATGGATCAAGAACAAGTAAAAGCTATTCTCAAATGGCCAGAGCCAAAGAATATAAAAGGAGTACAGAGCTTTTTGGGCTTAGCCAACTTCTATTGGAGATTTATCAAGGATTATGCAATGGTGGCTAGACCACTACATGATCTCACAAAGAAGGATGAACCTTTCCAATGGAAAGAAGTCCAATAGACAGCATTTGACATGCTTAAGAAACACTTTACCACTGCTCCTGTTCTCACATTTCCAGACATTGATTGTCACTTCTGGCTAGAATGCAATGCATCAGACTTCACTACTGGTGCTATCCTATCTATAGAAAAAGAAAACATCTGGCACCCTGTTGCCTTCTCTTCCCATGCCATGACACCACAAGAACAGAATTACCCAATTGCAAATAAGGAAATGCTTTCAGTGATCCAAGCATTAGAGCAATGGTGTCACTACCTTGAAGGGGCTAGACATCAATTTGAAATATGGAATGACCATCAGAACCTTCAGTGATTTATGATATGACAAGACCTCAACCATTGCCAAGTGCAATGGGCTATGTATCTCTCCAGATTTGACATGACTTGGCTGTTATGCTAATGCATAGAACCTAGTTGGAGCACACACTCAAGTGTAGTGTGAAGACACTAAGAAACTTTAGGGGTCTTGCTATGAAGAAGTGGAAGCTTAATCACTTGTGGAATGACCAGATTCTAGCAAGTAGATTGTGTAGAACTAGATAGAGAATTAATGTACAAAAGGTGAAGTATTTATACTACTAGGAATGGTGCACAGACCATCTAAGTAAAGGTGTGCACAGACCATCTGGGTAGAGGGGAAAACAAGGCAATGTAAGAGAATCACCTAGAAGGGGTTATTCATCCATATCAAGTAAATTGTCTGTAAAGGTAGCATATTGCATGGTAAGTGCCATAAGGGCATAGCCCTCTCATGTATGAGAAGATGAATTAGTGAGAGCATAGTTTGAAGGATAAAAAGAAAAGAAATCCATAACATTACCCTTTTTGTATGGAAGAGACTCCGACTCTTCCTCAATATTCTCCAGCTCCAGCTGGGTCTGTTTCTTGGCCTCTTCAGTCTTGCCCAGACTGATCTCCCTCATTGATCTTGTAGTCAGTGGAGTTGTGGTCCCAGTTGATCCACTCATTGTCACAGAAGATACAGTGGTCAGCAATGTGTCCAACCTCACTGCAGAGAGAACAGACTCAACGAGGGCATTGAGCCTGGATGTGTCCAGGGGCAGTGGTATTGCTGTAAGGGGGTGATGGATCCTATGCCTTAAAATCACACAAGTGAATAATACCAAATGGTATTCACTATATGATGTGTAAAGACAAAAGTAGGATGCCCCTACAAGTAACTAGGTGAAATTTTATATACTAGGCATGGCACATGTGATACCAGTAGGTACTGTTGGATATATCTGTACATTCAGCCCCTAACACCCTCCCCAATTAGAGCTGGTTATAGGCTTGAATGTATTTAAGAAAAGAAAAGAAAAGAAAGAACAGTATGGATGAAAAAAAAAAGAAAAAAGAAAAAGATAGAAACATATATGTATGTATATACACATGAGGGTTATGCCTCATGAACAATCCAAGCCACGAATTTGGAGGGTTAAGCCTCCTTAGTATAACTGGGGTTATGCCCATTATACTGCCTGCCCGATGGAGGGTTATATCTCCAATGATGAGAAACCTACATGCATGATAGGTCCTCATCATTCTCGTCATGACCAGATGGGTCCTGACACATGGGGGAATCTCCTCTGGTTGTGTCAGGTATCTCTGGTCCTGAGATGTGTGGTACATTGTATCTGATGAGAGCTGCACTGAATTGGGTAATAAGGGACTTCCTCATGAAGTCTCATGGGAGGAATATCCTCCATGCACCCTCCTCACTGGTGCGCTTCCCTTTCGTACCACTCCAATGAGTAGGTACCAAAATCCATGGATGTTGGAAGGCAGAGATCTTGCCTCATTGGGGCATAGATCTCCTAGGTCTGAGGGACTTGATCCCCTCCATTGGAGTCCACCTGCTCCAACATCTCATGGGCGACTTGATGTGCCCATATGACCAGGTCATCAGCGTCATGTACTGTGATGCCATTGGCAGCAAGGTATGCTGCAATTTCAGCCATTCCGGCTGTTTTGTTGAACACACCAGTCCAACACTGTTGTCTGGTGATGAGCCCAACTTTGGCCCATTCAATCAATGAATGGTACCTCCCTGGTACCAGTAGTAGGCATGCCAGCTCATGCTGCCACACCATATGGTCTATGTGCTGTCTGGGCATGGAAGCAAGGTGCTCCATGAGAAGAAACCCTCATACTTGATGAGGGCTTGGAGGGTTTAACTCCAAGTTGGGATTGTTCCAAACAACCTGGACTCCCATTGTCCCTGGGAACACCCTTCAGAGCACATTGTGCTGCTCCTGTTGAGGGTACCTGAGCTGATATCACTCAATATAACTGATCCATGCCTCGATTGAGGTATTGAGTGATGGGGCATCACAGGAAATTTCAGGTCTTTTTCCTGAAAGGATTATTGGCCCAGAAGAATGGGCCCTGGAGGTAGACTCCTCCTGTGGAACTGGAGGAGTACTGGACCCCATCGGTGGATCCACCAGACTAATCTGGGACATGGGAGAGGAGCTATGCTCCAGAGTGACATTCAACCTGCTAGGTTTGGGTTGGACAGGGTCAGTTGTAAGGCACTCTTGGAGTGCTGTAGCAATAACTGGAGGCAGTGGTACAAATGTATGGGCACCTCATGGCACCTCCCTCATTGATTCCTTTTTCTTTTTTGCTTTTTTGGAGGCCCACACAGGGAGCCTCCATTCTTTCATCATTGCTCACACAAGCTCACTCATGCCCAGATCCTTGTACCTCCTCCAAAGGTTGAGGTATGAGAGCAGATCTTGAATCTGCTTAACTGAGGGTGTCTTGCCCTCATTCTCTAACTGCACTGTGTGAAACAGCATGCAGATTTTATCCACCAAATTGATAAGACAAACGGGGCCCATTATGCCCTGTTCCACCTTAACATTGATGGTGTAATGCTGTCTGGCAGGAGTTGGGGGAGCACACCCCTCTATGGCACTTTGCAGTGCTTCAGCAAGGGCTTCCCCTTGGTATGCATAGAGGTTATCCCCTACTCTGATGAAGCGGGTGTGGACACCCCTTGAATCTGTGGCATTTCCCAGAATGAGGACACCTTGAGGGACCTCTGTTCCAGTAAACTCTGGGAACATTGTTCCCTCAGCAGTTTGGAGCATAATTGGGGTTGGCACATCTGTCATTGTCAGGTCCTTGTAAGGGAGGACAGGTCCCCTCTGCTCAGGGTCAGGGAGAATTTCTCTCCCCTTCCCTTTGCTGAAAGAAGCAGGCATAGCCTGCATGACACCAGCAGAAGGATAAGCAGGACTTCCCTGCACCCTTCCCCTGGACAAAGAAGAAGAGACTGGTGGGGCCAGTTGGTTGGTTAATGGGGCATTCCATCTGGTAGATGGACCAGCCATTGGCTGGTCCTTGTCTGTGGGGACACCGAGTAAAGCAAGACAGGCCCATTTGAGCTGATAGGCCTTGTCGTGTGAGAATGATGGCATGGGGATGTTGTTTCCCCTGAGGTGGCTGTTTTCTGCCTCAGCCTCAGCAGGTGAGGTGAGGAGCTCACATCGTTCATCATGAAGATGATCAACACGGTCCCTTAAGTCTTGGTAGGCATTGCACCTACAAAGATGAGCAATGTCATCAGCCATGTTTTCCATGGCATCCTCCATATCAGGGCAGAAAGCTGCTACCCCAGCACTGAGGTGCACCACATAATTGTTGCATACATCACATGCAAGTTCATGCCTGATTAGAGGCAGTTGTGGATGTGAAATCCATGGCCCTAGAGAAGGGCATTTGCAACATTTGTCATGTCGTGTGTTATGTTGGAGTGATGAGGAGCGATTATGATGACACTTTGTGCTGCTGCTGACTGTGCAATGACTGCCATGGTCAACTAAGGAGGAGGACTTTTTGCAGTCCTGCCACCAGGTGACACACTTTCATGCAAAAGGGAGTGGCCATGTGGGGGTGTGGACGCTCCAGATGAGCTGGAACAAGATGAGGTTGAAGAGATAGAACAAGAATGCTTGTGATGGTAATCACTGGGAGACATGTTGCTCTGTGCAACTTGTTGCTGGTGGGCAACTAGAATGCAAGGTGACATTAAGGAAGAAAGAGAAGGTTAGCCGAGACACGACCTAATAAATTGCAAAATTTCAAAAAAGGAAAGTGGCATGTGAAAGGGAACTGATCAACAAAAAACTAACTACAGTGACAGAAAGCTATGTTGTTTATTTTTATTTATTTTACTGTTATTATTTCTCCTTGTTGTTATTTATTTTATTTTATATTTTATTTGTTTGACTTCATTTGTCATTCATTCCGTTTGCTTCTGCAAATGTAGTGTTTCGCTACTACAACCAATATCAGGTCTTGTACACTTCTGCATACTTTGCACCCTCCAGTGTGGTTGGCATATGCTTTGCATGCCTTGAAGCTCTAGACAGATATCTAGAGCTTCAAGTTCTTTGCAGTTGGAGCTCAGCTCCCATGTGGAATCTCTGAGATTCCACTCAACAAGTAACTCAATTGTGTTACTTGTCCATCAATGGGTGATTATCTCGTCCACTAGCCACTCTTCCTCATTGGTCATATCAACATCATAGAATGATTGTGTGTCCCATTTTGGGAAAAGCACATTGTCATTTGTTTTGTATTTGTGTAGAAGTCCAATGTGGAATGTTGGATGAATGCATCTTGCTTTCATCTTGTCTGATAAATCCAGCACATAGGTGTCATTGACACCCTTCTTTTCTAGGACCTTCATAGGCCTGATATATTTGGGAATGAGCTTTTGAGGTCGTCCTTTTGGGATACTTAGGTTTTGGGTGGAGAGATATACTTGATCTCCCACTTGAAGGGTTGTCCCTTCTTGCCTTTTCTTATTGGCATGGTACATCCGAGTCGCTCAACTCTTGATGATGGCATTGTGCACCATCTCCAGATTCTCTAGAGCCTGGTTTACAAATGATTTTATACCTGGTGCAGTGGAAGTTTTGCCCTCCTGGATGCACTGCATCATTATGGGCATATATCCATAATTGAGTTCGAAGGGTGTGGACCCCGTTGAGCTACTTATGCTCAAGTTTATTGTGAACTCAACCATAGGTACTTTGTTTACCCAGTCCTTCTGGGTAGGCTGTACCATTGCCCATAGTATTTGTACTATGTTCCTGATGGCCCTTTTAGAGGCACCATCTGTTTGTGGATGAAACGCAGTAGATATTAGGAGCTTTGCTCCTAGCATCTGGTGCTATTTGCACCAAAAGATTGAGGTGAACTTTGCATCCTGATCAGAAACTACTGACTCCAGTAATCCATGCAATCACATGATTTCCTTTATGAATTTGGATGTGAGCTCTGAGGCTCATATCGTTGTTTTTACTGGTACCAAGTGTATCATCGACATGAGGTGACACAAGACTACCCACATGTAGTCATATCCTTTGCTTGGTAGGAACGGTCCCACAAAGTCCATTGTGATTGATCCCCAAGGTCATCTAGGCACAGGTAGACTGTGCAAAAGACCCTTGGGTCATTGGTTGTCAGTCTTGGCAGACTGACATGTCGGACACATCCAACAAAACTCATCTACCTCACGGCCAAGTTTTGGCCACCAGTACCATCTGTGGATATAATCTGCAGTCCTTTGAGATCCAAAGTGTCCAAGCACTTTATGTGCCTGATCAATGACACTGGCAATTATATTATTGCCATCGCATTTCACATGTGGGAGATATAAAACCTCCTCTTTTCCTCAGTTAGTTGTGTAGAGCAGAGCTTGTCTCTCTACAAATTGGGAATGATGCTTCGGGTTGGTAAGTATCTTTGTGAAAAATGGTTCTGTTCTATATTCTTTATGGATAGTCTCCAGAAACTCTGGTGTGTTGCCATATTTAATGGGTGAGGCCTTGGGTATCTCAGCAGATTTGAGAATCATTAGATCATCCTGCACAATTGCATGAGGTGGGTCCTTGATTGTCCTTTCTGTGGCTGAGGCCATTTCCTGAGCCTCAAGAATATGGTTTTCCTGTTTCTCTCTCAGGCATTCACTTTTCCAGGAATTGCTTTGTTCCCCCATTGCTGATAACTTCAGCTTGAGCCATCTATCTTGTGGGAGATCATCTCCCTCTGGGTCCAAACACATATCTGCATTTGCCCAGTCAATCTCTTCCTTGGAGGCTTCATCACCTCCTTCTCTTTCATAGTAGTGGGATAAACAATCTGCTACACAGTTCTCTGAACCTTTTGCATATACAATAGTTGCGTTGAATTGTGACATGTAGTCAATCCAATGGACTTGTCTACTAGACAATTTTCATTGGATTTTGAGGTATCCCAATATCTCATGATCGGTTACAATCATAAACTTGAAGTCAAGGAGTTTATCCTCCCACTTTAATAAGGCTTCAATTATCATGAGGGTTTCTTGCTCGAACATTTTATAATTTTGTTGGGCATTGCTCAACTTCTTTGACATGAATCCTGCTGATCTGCAGGTTTTCCAATCGGGCCCTTGCCTGTATAGTGTGCCCACTCCATAGAGTGATGCATCACATATGAGCCATATAGGCTCTTCTTTCCATGGATCTATAGGCCACAGTATTGGATATTTACACACCAGATCTTTGATCATCTGGAAGCATTGATTATGCATTTCCCTCCACTGGAATGGGTGTCCATTCCACTGTATTCTGGTCATAGGTGTAGTATATGCCAATATGTCTGGCATAAACTGTGCCAGATACTCCATGAGCCCAATGAAGCATTGAACTTCATTGAGCATTTTTGGAGTCCTCCAGTCTCAAATGCAAGACATTTTGTCTCTGTCAGTGTATATGCCCTTGCAGTCAATTATGTGACCTAGACAGTCTAACCTGTCTGCGTATAGTTCACACTTCTTGCTTTCGAGATAAAATTTGGCCTTCTCTAGAAGGTCAAATACTATATGAAGGTGTTTTTCATGATCCTCCAATGTGTCACTATAGATGAATATATCGTCAAAATAGACATATATGAAATGTCCAATGTGATCTCTAAATATCACAGTCATCAGATGTTGAAACATTGTGGGAGCATTACAATCTTCCATCTGCATGACTTGGCTCACAAATGTGCCATAGATCATTGAGAAGGCCATCTTCCAGACATCCTTCAGTTCAATCCTGACCTGCTCATATATATTCGACAGGTCAATTTTTGAGTGATACTTTGCTCTGGCCACATCCATTCGGATCTGGTCCTGATCAGGGAATGGCATAATGTCCTTGATTGTATTATTGTTTCTCTTGTGACAGTCAATGACTGTTTGCAATTTTCCATTTTTCTTTGGGATGCATAGCATCAGAGCAGCTTGTGGAACACTCTTCATGATCCACCATTCCATGTCCATGTATAGTCAGATTTTATCCAACAATTGTTGCTTCAGAGCATCTGAGCAACAGGATAGATGGTAGGAGTAATATTTTTCTTCATCAATCATCGGTAGAACTACCCCTCCAAGTATATGTCAATACTTCTGGAGCCATTGGCTCTGTAACTGAGGTATTTCCTCATTTTTTAATGACCTTTTTGTTTTTATTACTGCAAGTTATGGGCCTTGCTCTTTTTCTTTTATTGTTTTTGTCCCCAATCCCCCTCCCCTCTTAGAGCCCTCATGAAGCCATAATGGCTTCACAGGGCTCAAGAGTCAGTGAGCCAGCCTTCCTGACCCTGCCCTTTCAGGGCAAGGACTAGGGCCCATAGCATTTAATGCTACTGATTTGTTGAGCAAGGTGACCTTTATGTCGCCAATCACAATTGACTTTGCTCTGAAGTCTAAAATTGCGTCATTTTGATGCAAGTAGGGAATCCCTAATATACAATTGTAGCAATCTATATTTGCTACATTGAGGTACACCTCGCTACTGTAGTTTCCTACAGTCAAAGTGGACATACCACCATGGGAGATCTTTGATCAGCTGCCTATGCATCCAAGTTGCAGTGTAAGCTGCTGCTCAAGGGCGAATACCCTCAGATCTGTGACTTTTGCAAATGCTGGGCTTATAAAATTACTGGTGCTTCCGGTATCTACCATTGTGTGTGCTTTGCATCCATCGATCATGGTTTTAATTGTTGCACACATGCACATCTCTGGTTTGACATGCAGGTGTGTCTGTACCTTTTGACCAGGTAAAACCTTCATATGCATTGCGTACCAGGATGTGCATTCTGAGTTACTATTCTCAGAGTTGTTCTGGGCCACAATGTTGATTGCTGCCATTTGAACAACCTGAGGGTCGGAGGCATTGCTCCTCCCAATCATTATAATTCTGTGTGGAGTTTCCACCACTATATTGTCAGAATATATTTTGACATTTTGGAGACACATACTGTATCTCAGACATCACATTCAATTGCGTCGATGCTGGCACTGGTCCAGTCTACAGACAGAGGGTTTTCCCTCCTTTCTCTTAGGGAGGATGTCACTTCTTGCAGATTATCTGCTATACCTTTTCAGTGTTCCACTAAGATCCATATTTGATCTGTGAGTGTTTCTAATGCACTCTGAGTGTGGTCTATATTTAGACCATGTCCCTTCATCTGCACTCAATCACAGTCATCCCATCCTCTGTGGTATTTGTGAATTTGGATGGGTAGCATAACACTACATTAAGTCTATGATCACCGTCAATTGCAGCTTCAGATATATGTTCTATCCTATTATTGCATTTGGTGCAATGTCCACCTTCATGGATTGCACCATAGAGGGAGGACCAGCTCCATCTTTCTTCTGTAGAGCTGTTCTCTACATTTAGGGATGCAGATTTGTCATCCAAGTCCATATCCTCACCAGATATTCTGAGTGAAGCACTATATACTTCCTCAACAAGTGGATGGAACTGTATAGTTCCATTCTTTTTGATCCATATCTTTCCTTGAGGAGTATCTACTAATACTTCCTCATTCTGGGTGTAAACACCCTCAGTATCTTTGATACATTCACAACTTTGGTTGACGATACCTCATAGAATATTTTCTATCATTTCCTTACAGTTGGATTGCTGCACTTTGTGCAGTGCTGACATTGTATGGCACAAAATATCTAGACAGCATTTGTCTAAGCACTGGATGTGATCAGCCATCATATGCAGTGCCGTTTGTAGACAATTGTCTGCTGGACAGGAGGGCTCAAGCATTGCTCAATTCCCCTCATCTATACCTCGACGAAATTCTTGTTCTGTGAATTCTTGCAGTGCTGCTAGTGCCTCTCCAATTGAGGAATTAGGATTTTGTAGCCCCTTAGCTACATGATACATATGGAGGCAACATTCTTCACACACCTGTGTGTGTGTTGCCCCATATAATGACGACCATTCCCAGTCATCTAAAGTTGGAATCTCAGATTCTACTCTAGCAGTACCTTGTCTGCTACTCTCTTCCAAATCCTATTCAATGTTCAACATTAGACATCAGATGATATTATTGTCCTCAGAGGATTCTTCCTCATGGCATATTGTGCCAAAGTAGGTGACTGGTTCATCATTGTCACCTACTTTGGAACACTCTTCATAGTATCTGAAAGGTTCGTCCTCAACATTTTCAACATCATTGAGATTTTCCTCAATCTCATCTAGGACTTCTTGTGGAGCCAAAGGCTCCTTGTTTACTGGTTCCATTTGGTCAGCTTTGGCCAACCTTTCCATACTGCAGGAGTGTCTCTGCTCTATTCCCTCTTCTTGCACTTCAGCTGCAACTTAGCTGCTGTACTTGGTCTCTCTTTGTGAGGTAAACCTGAGGGACAGTTGTTTGAATAGTGGCCTTCATGACCACATTTATAGCATATTATCCCTGAAAGAAATTTCCAGGGATTATTATTTGTCTTTTCATGCATATGGGTCTGATGACTTTTTTGCTGGTGGGCAGTCCCACCTTTCCCTTTGTTTTTAGGAAAGAATTCCACCTTTCGGTGATAAATTGTATTTCCTCTTTTGAAATACTTAGGGCCTTCTTGGGCTGAAAAGTTCTACAAACTCTTCTTATCATGTGGATGTGAACCACTTTGTCCCTGGGAGGGTTTCCCTCCAGAGCTGGTGTGGCTTGTTCTCATATGCATATTTATTGCTTTCTGTGTGATCTCCATTCTCCACACTTCTTCAAATGATTGAATGGGATAATCCACAGAGGAATTTCCTCCTAAATGAGTAATTGTTGGGGGGCTGCACCATTTGCTGCGCACAACATTTTAGGTCATTATAGTACATGAGTGCTCCTTTATCAGGAGCAAATCTCATATGATCATATTGATCTGCAGTGTTCTGTGCTGACGCCTTGTGGACAAATCATTTGAATAGTCCACAGATCACATCCTCAAAGGACCAGAATGGGACCTGTTGGTCTGGCAAGTTGACCTCTTGATCATACCATTGGGAGGCTAATGCCTCCAGGTACAATCCTGTGTACAGGACTCAATTGTCATCATGATCTGGTCCAGTGACCTTAAATGTATGGAAGTACTTTAATAACTGGCTTAGCCAGTTGTCGAACTTTTCTAGGTCATCCTGGCCACCATACTTTCCTGGCTTTGGCAGATTCATTGCCTTTACTTCAGGTCCTACAGGACCAGTCGGTTGTCCAACTTGTTCCCAGATACACTATGCATATCATTGTTGCATGGAGTCCATATATCATGTGTTACCTGGGGTGAATCCCCTCAGGTATTGGTGACAAGGCTGATGTTTGTGGGGTCTACCCCCACCAAGGATATGATTTTCATCACAATTCTCATCCTCATCATCTTTGTCAAACATATTGTTGTTGCCATCTGGGTTGTCAGGAGGCCCTCCACCTGGGGGACCTCTTCTAGAAGGACCCCCTTCTCCAGGGCATCTGCCCCCAGGAGGAGGAGGAGGAGGAGGAGGATTATTTCCTCCATTTCTAGGCCTAGGAGGACCTTGTCCTCCATTCCCTCTTGGATGCATTTTGTCCTCATTTTTGTCATCATTGCTACTTCCTCCAGGATCTCCTGGTTCGCCAAGGGGCACTGCTTTGTTGCCTGCAGCAACAGCATGATCTTGCACCATCTGATGGAGAATTGCCATTTCTCTCTGCCTTCTGAACATGTGTTGGATTATATCCAAACTTTGTCTGGACAGGTATGTGCGACAATTTGGCATGTTAGGGGTGAGACCACCCTGACTATCCTCTGTGCCAATAGGTGCAGTATGACCTTTCCCTGGAGGGTTTTCCCTTTCTAATGGGGTGCTAAATAACACCTGGGATACTTGTTCCTTGACTTTAATTGATGCTGTTGCATCTGGACTACTAGCTCTGCTAGCTGGTCCCTTGACATCCTCTGCAGTGAGTGCTTGCTTCAACCACTCAATTGTTGTTGCTTGATGCAACCCAGGGTTTATTCCATGATTAATAAACCCTTCTGGACCATGTCTGTATTCCAGCCATTGACGCTGGACTCTGTCCAGAAACTTGTTCATGGCCACTAGGGCCAAACAAGGCTCAATGGAACTTCCTCCCGAGTGGTTCCCTAATTGAAGGCACTACACCTTCAGTATAAACCTGCATGAGAGGACTTTCTGTCCTCAAGGGAGAAAATGGGTTGTTATGGACCCTTGAGTTATTATACTCAGTGTTCTGAGAAGTCAATGGACTCATTGGGTCATTGATGGCTTCAGCAATCCTCTTTGTACTCCTCTCAGCACTACTCATCATTTGGGAGATGTTTAGTTCTCTGGGCATAGACGTCCCAGCCTCTGGCTGGATAGGCTCAACCTGGGGAGCTTGCACTCCTTTTTTCACCTTCTTCAACTCTTTACAAGTCTCAATGGTCTTTTTCAGTGGCTAATGACTATTGTTGTCAAGTGGGGGATTATTCCCACCACTTGGCAGCTTTGTCACTGCTGTTTTCGCACTACTGTGAGTTACCATTCAACTCATAGTGAATACTTTGAACTTGAATGTTCAAAAAAGTTGTAAGGGGGTGATGGATTCTATGCCTTAAAATCACACAAGTGAATGATACCAAATGGTATTCACTAGATGATGTGTAAAGACAAAAGTAGGATGCCCCTACAAGTAACTAGGTGAAATTTTATATACTAGGCATGGTACATGTGATATTAGAATCACATGTGCCCAGTAGGTATTGTTGGATATATCTGTACATTCAGCCCCTAACAGTTGTAGTACAGGCAAATGTACTGGGGGCAGTCTGCTTGGAAGTGGTTGGGGGAGTGACACTCATAGCAGTGGAGGCAATGGTGGGGAGGAACATGAGGCTGGGGAGGGAATTGGGCCATTGGTGGAGTGGAGGGTTGGTGGCCAATAGTGGAGAGGGTGGGGGAGATGGGGTGAGTGGGAGTGACAATGGTGAGGGGTCCCAGGGTGGGAACATGATGGGGAGAGTGGGGATGATCCATATTTCCTCTTTGATTTCTTGGACCCACCAGTGGGCCCAATGAGACAAGGGTGGCAGTCCCAAGCCCGAGGCATCAGTGTTCCTCCTGTGAGAGGCGAGCACAGCAGATTCTCCTAAGAGTGGGAAGTGTGGTTGCTGGCATTGGAGGGGTTGGCATCCCCTCAATGCTGGTCTGAAAGGACTCAGCAGACTCAGAGCGAGCCCTTGCAGGAGGTGCAGCCCTATTGGCAATGGGGCTGGAGGAGGGGGGTGGAACAGGGACAGGAGTGGGAGATGGGGATGTGGACTGACCATTAATACCTGCATGGGTAGCTCCATGATTGGAAGGGTGAGGAGTGGAAGTGGCAGGGATATTGAGGTCGTCCTGAAAGAAGTAGATCTCCCTCTCCAGTTCCGACATGGAGAGGATGAGGGGGTGAAGGATAGGGGAGACAGAAAGGGGAGGGAGCGTGTTGATGATTGTGCTGAACCCTTGGTTCCAGAGTAAATCTAAGGTGAGGGCTCTTGTCTCAGCAATGGCCCCATTGAGGGAGGCAGCATATACAGGGGGTTGGTTATCTGGGATCAACCAGGTTAGTATGCACCTTACCATGGCGTATGACCAATAGAGGCAGGTAAAATGGATGAGGTCATAGTTGTATGTGAAGGCATGGTTTCTCTCAATGATGAGAGTGGTGACAGGGTTTTCCAGAATGGAGGCAAACAGGATGTGACAGTGGGAAACAGAGAGATGGTTGCAGTGGACAGGGGGGGTCTGAGTGATGGCCATTGTGATGGAGTTTAGGTGGAAGATGGGGAGGGGAAGTCCTTTGGGTGGCAAAGCTTATAAGTGCAAAGGAGTGGTTGTACATGTTTGAAACTTCCCTCCAGTTTCCAGGTGTTCTCTGCTGTGGAGTATCCTTTCCAGGAAGTCAGGTACTGCTTTCAACCTTGTGTTCCATGGTGTGAGAGAAATTTGTCCACTTTGTACTCCTCTTCTCCTCTGATGAGATCTGGTGTGGGGTTAGAGTAGTTAGGACCATGTTCTGAAGTCTCCCGATAGGTTGATAGGAGAGAGGTGTGGAACACGTCGTGAATCCTTGTTAAGTCCGGGTAAACTCCGAGGGGGGAACAAACTCCAGAACGCCGGAGTTGTCTAGCGGACGGGACTTGGCTTCACCGTGTGTGGTGCGCCCTTGTTAGGAGTCCTGTTGTTCTGGAATTTACTAAAGGTTGGAGATAGACTTAAGACGTACTAGATGTCAAGTCAAGCGGAGGGTACAGAGAAGAGTCTTCGAGACTCAAGTGGAGAGAAGGAGTTAAACTAACTTGATATTCGAACTGAGGAAATACAGGAGTAGTACAGAGAGTTTATATACGTCGGAGGTACATAGGATTAGTAATGGAGGTGGAGTTGGTTTGTAAGTAAAGAGTCGGAGGTAAGATAAAGCCAGAGCTGTGTTCCTAAGCGGAACACAGGTTCAGAGGAGAACATGCAGCGGGACTAGTATTTACGGAGATCAGAAAATGGAATGTAACTACTATTGTAAGTCATATGGACAGAGTCCAAAGGTCAGGGGTCGCATCTATAGTGAGAATGTGCTGGAGTTTGTATGTACAGAAATGGAGTTGGTCTGGAGGACCAGGGTTGGACTTACTGAATTTCTGGGATATGACAGTATCCCCCTCTGAGGCCTGAACCCCTGAAGGCCTAGGCAAGGAACAATGCGGAGTGGAAATTCAGAGTCTGAAATTGTGGATGCTGCTCGGAGATGTATAAAATCCGATGCTGTGTGTCCATCCTTCTTCATCCTAAACCATCATGTCCACCAACAAAGACCTCAAGAATTGGTCCGACGCGTGTCTGGCAGAGTGTGCCGATGATGATGACGACATCTGTGCTGTGAAGTATGTGGAATGGTGGTGATGCATGAAGGAATAAAAAGTGGAGGAGGAGCGGAGGAAGGTGGAGGAGGCGCGGAAGAAGGCAGAGGCAGAGGCAGCTGCGAGGCGCAAGGCAGAGGAGGAGGAGGCAGCACAAAAGGTGGCAGAGGCAGTGGAGGTGGCAAGGAAGCAGAGGGTGGAGCAGGATTCAGTGCGGCAGGCTGCGGAGCACAGGAAGGCCAAGGAGGAGGCCAGGAAATGGGTGAGTGGCCACTTACTCACATTCAACGCATGCTAACCAATGTAGGCCAAGCAAGTCTGGGTGGAGCAGAGCTCCATCAAGGGCAAGGGGAGGGCAGCGGAGCTGCTGGAGTGCAAGCGGTGCATGGAGCACAGGTTCGAGTGTGAGCTTGGACCCAGTAAGTCAACTTTGTGCACAGCGTGCATCGAGGCAAAGGGGAAGTGTGTGAGGCCGGGCGCAGAGAAGCTGGAGCAGAGGAGAAAGAGGGTGGAGGCAGAGTTGCTGCAGGGGAAGAGGAAGAGGGCTCAGACGGAGCCGGAGCAGGGTGGCTCAAAGGGAGCAGGGGTGTCAACGAGCATGGAGGTCGCGGTCATGCTGTCAGAGCTCACTACAGAGCTCTGTGGCTTGATCCGGGGCCTCTGCAGGCGGCTGGATCACCAGAACTGCCTGCTGGGGAGGCTCGTGGAGCTCAAGGCGGAGGAGGTATACAGGGTGGAGATGGACTCGGAGGAGTTGGAGTTGGAGGGGCTGGAGGCATCGGAGGTGGTGGAGGTGGTGGCCAACGCAGAGGCGAAGTGTAGTGCAGTGGCACAACGCGAGGCAGAAGCAGTGGCGGAGGACGAGGAGGGAGATGCCAGTGAGGAGGACGACATGGAGGGAGAGAGCAAGTTGGAGGTGTAGTGTAGTGTGGCCCACTCCTCCCTGTAATTAGTTTTGTCGAATTTGTGATTTCGTTCGTGGTTATGCAGAGTGAGGTCTGGGCTTGTCCGGATACCAGAGATGATAATCCTGCACAAGCTCAGAGGCGTGACTGAGTTCAGTGGCGAGTAGCCAGGAAGTCTTGTTGTCAGTACCTTCGTATCCAGACCATCGTACCAAATACAGGAGTTTACAATTCTGGCGTCGACGGTCTATCTTGGAGTCGAGGATCTCCATGATCTCGAACTCTGGTTTACCATCTACTTTGACTGGAGGTGGCGGAGGTTGGGTACAGTTCAGAATGGTATTTGGAACGGAAGGTTCTCACTGTGAAACGTGGAAGACTGGGTGAACAGACTTCATGGAATCTGGGAGTCGGAGGGTGAAGGAAAGGCTACCAGCCTGAGTGATGATGGTGTATGGCCCTAAATTCTTCTCGGAGAGTTTCTTAGAAGGCCTAGTAGAGCGGAAATACTTTGCTTTGATGAAAACCTGGTCACCAACTTTGAAGTCCAGTGCCAGAGTTCACCTAGCATCCACAGGTCCTTGGTATCACTTCTGGGCTTTGGCCATTTCCTCATGGAGGAATTGGTGGAGGGAGTCGAGGTCAATGGAGTATTCTCATGCTTTTGTGGAGGTGAGGTTGCGCTCAGGATGGATGGTGATGTTGGGATGGTAGCCCTTATTGGCAAAGAACGGTGAAACTCCAGTAGTAGCACTCAGAGCGTTGTCGTACGTGAACTCTGCTAGCGGCAGGAGTTCGGACCAGTTGTCTTGCTGGTAATTACAATAGACTCGGAGGTACTGCTCAAGAGTCTGGTTCATGCATTCTGTCTGACCATCTCCTTCAGGGTGGTAACCGGAGGTGAAGTGGAGACAGATATCGAGGGCTTTCCTGAGTGAGTGGAAGAAGTGAGACACAAACTCCATACCTCAATCAGAGGTAATGTGGGAGGGAACTCTGTGCTTAGAAAAGATGTGGAGTAAAAAGAGCTTTGCGAGTTCCGGAGATGTGATGGTATTGTGCATCGGGATTGTTGCGAGATGATCTTGAGCGAACACTGGCAGGACTCGTCTTGAGCTACACCAAACTTTACTAGAGAGAAAGAAGCAGAGGTGGTAATGAGAAGAGACAGGCCTTCCTTAATCAACTCGCAAGGACGTAGGTCGCAAGTGACAAATGGATTAGACTGGGGAGTCCAGTCGAGTACAGCTACTTTATATATGTTACAGGAGCATGCATGGACCATAGGGTCCATGGGAAAGACTACTGGTTTTAGATAAATGAAGGAAGAGTTCGTGAGAGAAGAAGAATGATGATGAGAATGGAGAAGCGGAAATTAATAAGGCGTGTGTGCATCGTGTTTGTCTAGACCATAGGTCACATGTAGTTTCCCACGGTCATGTGCACATCACGTGACTTCAAAGTCTGAAGGATGTAAAGTAGTGCGCGAATGCACTAAGTTAAAAAGTTTGAAAATATAGTATATCATAACACTACTCCCTCTTTAAGACTCGAATTCCAGGTGAGTCCCGTGATAATTAGTTTCGGTAAAGTTTTCGTATTGTGAGAAGAGTGAAGAAAAATCTCCAAGGGTAAGGCCACAAAGTTTCTGAGGAGCTGAGGGATTCTTTTTGTGGAAATCGGCAACTGCCTGAGGGGTGGTATTAATAATGTTGCCCAATTCCCATGTCCTATCAGATTCGTCGTAACCTTTCCAGTGTATGAGATATTGAAGCTGGCGGCCTTTGAGATGGGATGCCACAATGTAGTCAATTTCAAATTGCTCTACTCCTTCTTCATCTACTTCGATTGCGTCTGGGCGTGAAACTGGTTGACCCAGGAGGGTTGCCCGATATGGTTTAACACGTGCGATGTTGACGGTGGGGTGAATACGGATAGAGTTTGGCAATTTAAGTTTAACGGCATTAGGGAGAACCTCAAGGATTTCATAAGGACCAATCCATTTTTGTGTGAGTTTCTTTGCTGTATAAGGAAGCTTCAAATGTTCGGCCGAGAGCAAAACTTGTTGTCCTTTCTCATATTTGGGAGCTTCGGATCTTTTGGAGTCCAATTGCTTCTTCATTCTTTCTCTTGCTTCCTCCAATGCATCTTCTACTTCTTTATGGCTTTTTCCCATCTCCATGCCGAATTCTTTTCCCATGCCTTTGGCCTTTCCTTCGAAACCCATGCGGGGGGCGTAATTATGTGTGATGTTGAAAGGAATAGTACCGGTGGCTGTGGAAAGGGAGTTGTTGTGATGAAATTGCGTGACTTTGAGCCAATTGGCCCATTCGGTCTGTCGCTTGGCTACGTAAGAGTGGAGATACTGTTCAAGTTCTCTATTAATATGCTCTGTTTGTCCATCGGTTTGGGGGTGGTAGGCGGTGGAGATCTTTTGGGAGATAGAGAGAAGTTTACATAATTCGGAAGTAAAGTCCGAAACAAACTGGGGTCCTCAATCGGAAATGATTGTAGAAGGGAGTCCGTGGATACACCAAATATTGTCTCTCAAGATAATAGCTAAGTCTTTTGAGGAAACTGTGTCATAAGTAGGAATGCAGACAACTTCTTTAGAAAATCGATCAACAACGACGCAAATGGCAGTGTAACCATGAGAAGTGGGTAAACCCATAATGAAATCAACAGATAAATCTTCCCATGGTCGTTTAGAAGCAGGTAAAGGAAGGAGTTTTCCTGCCAGTGCCTTTGACTTTCCCTTTGTTTGGGTGCACACTTGGCAGCTATCTACATAATTTTTAATGTCTTTTGTAACACCAGGCCACGAGAAATGACGGGTAAGAAGATGAGAAGTACAAGCTTGTCCAGAATGTCCACCAATTGGGGAGTCATGACAGATTGTGAGAAGTTCTGTACATAAAGGTTCGGGAACAAAGACTTTGTTTTTGTTGTTTTTGAAAATATTGTTATGGTAATCGTAAGTGTATTCGTTAAAGGATTCTTCTCATATTTTTTCTGATTACTTTATGATTTTTTCGTAGAAAGAGGAAGAAAGTTCAATATTGTTAATAAAAAGAGAAGGGGGTAAGATGGTAATGTTCTGGTTGTGATCTGTAACAGCATCACCATGGTCTGGTCGGCGAGATAAAGCGTCTGCACGACCGTTCGATGTTCCAGGTTTATAAACAAAGACATAGTTGAACTCTTGTAAAAGCACGTGCCAGCGAGCTTGGCGACCAGATAAGGTCTGGGGTTTCTTCCAGTATTCGAGATTCTTGTGATCTGTCCAGATCTCGAAACCTTCCCTACCAATTAGGTAGTGTCGCTATTCTTCAAGTGCTCGAATGACCGCGAGGAGTTCTTTGTCATAAATAGGATAATTGCACTCCGTGCTGTCGAAGGAGTGGGAAATAAAGGCACAGGGTCTCCAGAGACCATCATCGCATTTGACCAAAAGCACAGCCCCTGTGGCAATGTCCGAGGCATCCGTTTTGAGACGCATTTCTTTGTCCCGATTGGGATAGGCCAACAGGGGTGATTCCTTAAATTTGGCTTTCAAGGAATCAAAGGCGGTTTGGTGCTTCAGTTCCCATTTGAATAGAACGTCTTTCTTGGTTAGATCATTCAATGGGCATGCGATTTCTGCGAAGCCTTCTATGAATCGTTGATAATAATTACAAAGTCCAAGGAAGCCTTGCAATTGTTTGAGGCGTGTAGGAATCGGCCAATCCAACACCCCAGACACCTTCTTTTCCTGCATTTCTACTCCCTCTTTAGATACTACCATACCAAGAAAGTCCACTTTGTCCTTCAAGAAACTACATTTTTCTGGTTTTACATAAAGATCGTTTTGGCGAAGACGGGAAAGCACCTCCTTTACTATTTCTTCGTGCTCTTCCTTGGTCTTGCTTTTGGTAAATATCATACAATTGTTGATATAGATAACGAGTATGGCATACATGTCATTAAATATGTTGTTCATCATTTGCTGAAAAGTAGGGGGTGAGTTAGTCATCCCGAAATACATAATGGTGGGTTCGTATGCGCCTATGGGAGTAACAAAGGCTCCCTTCCACTTGTCACCTTCCTTAATTCGCACGTTGTTGTAACCCCATCGAAGATCAAGGGCTGTAAACATATCGGCGCCCTTGAGGCGATCGATCAACATGGAAATGAGGGGTAGAGGATAAGTGTTTTTGATGGTACCTTCATTTAAATATCAATAGTCCATAACGAGTCTCTTTTTTCCATCTTTTTTAGGTATAAAGAATACTGGTGCCGTTTGAGGAGACTTCGAGGGTCGGATATAACCCTTCTTGAGTTCTTTTCTGGTGAACGTGCGTACTTCGTCCATTTCCGCATCTGATAAAGGAATTACTCTACCCTTTTTGGGAGCAAAGTCTGGTTTCAGATCTATTGCGTGATCCCAGGGTTTTCATTCTGGCATTCTCTCAGATTCGTTCTTGGAAAATACATCAAGGAAGTCGTGGTATGTTTCTGGCACTTTCTCCTTGAGTCCTTCTTCTATACTACAGTTATAAATAAGTTTGATAGGTTCGTTGAAGGGTCCATCACCCATGATACGACAATAGGGCGTGCAACGAGGGAAAGAAATAGTTTTAGTGACCCAATCTATAGTGGGATTATGCCAAGCCAGCCAATCATAGCCAACAATGAGGCAGTGGGTTCCTAGTTTTGACACATAGGCTTCCAGGACCTCGTAA